>CAWUFW010020010.1:0-165424 GCA_963921515.1 Calotriton arnoldi
TTTATATAGTGATGACTCTGCATTTGGCAGAGAAATCATGACAGTACTCACCTCTCAAAATCCCCCCTAAAACCAGAGGGATCAATTTTGGTTTGTCTGGGTATCGAGTATGAAAAGCCTTTATCACACGTGGGGCATTTTTTAAATGAGCAAGAGGCTCCCAAGACCGTTCTTCAGGTCCAAACCCTTTCCAATCCACCAAATAATATGACTTCCCACGTACTCTTTAGCATCAAGCACAGATTTCACTTCGAATTCAGGTAGTCCCTCAACATCAATAGGAGGGGAGGTGTTTTAGTACGAGTCATGGGATTGTAAGGTTTTAAAAGAGAGACATGGAAGACAGGGTGTAAACAATATTTGGGTTGGAGCGCTAATTTCATGCTTACCAGATTGATAATGTTTTCAATGGGAAATGGTCCAATAAACCGGGGACTGAATTTTTTATTACTCTTTATCCGTAAATGTTTTATGGACAACCAAACCTTGTCTCCTATGGCATACAAAGGTGGTGAAGTGCGATGTAAGTCTGCTGAGCGCTTCTGACTTTCTTTTGCTTTAGCCAAGTGCAACTGGGCTTGTTGCTGAATGGATATCAAGTTTTTGACATAATCACTTATTGATGGAAGCACCAATAAAGATGGACATTGTCCTGGAATATTTTTGGGTGGTATCCATGTGCACAAAAGAATGGTGACATACCAATGGATGAATGTTCCGTATTGTTATAATCAAATTCTAAAGCCCATAAAATGTCTGACCATTTTTGGTCACAATTAGTCAACATACAACGTAAATATTGTTCTATGGTTTGATTTGTGCGTTCAGTTAAACCATCTGTTTGAGAGTGATAACTGGAGAAGGTACGCACTTCCATGTTTAATGATTTACTTAGATTTTGCCAGAAATGGGAAATTAATTGAGAGCCTCTGTCTGAAATAACAATAGACGGGATCCCATGTAAACGAATGATTTCTCGTACAAATACCTGAGCCATTTCTACTGCAGAAGGGAGCTTTTTCAAAGGTATAAAATGAGCCATGCGTGTAAACTGGTCAACCACAGTTAAAATGGTAGTGTAACCATTCTTGGTAAGGAGAAGTTCCACAATAAAATCAAGGGAGACCGTATGCCATGGTTGCGTAGGAATTGGTAAAGTGTGTAACAAACCACTAGGGGCTTGATGTAAAGGTTTATTTTGAATACATATGGCACACGTATCAACGTATTCTCAGATGTCATTAAACATGGAAGGCCACCAAAATCTCTGTTTAATTAATTGGTAAGTCTTTGTAATTCCAGGATGTGCAGACAAAGGGGTATCATGATGCAATTGTATAACCTGATCTTGTAATGCTTTTGATGGTACAAACATTTGGTCATTCATAAATAACACATTATCTTTCCACTGGAGTAATGGATACAATTCTTGCCATTCTAGAACAGTCTTTGTTTTTAATTATTTTTGTATTTCTAAGAATACATCATTATTAGAGATACCAGCTTGAAAACAATGCATGGGTAAAATTGTCTGCATTTCCTCTTGTTGTTTACAACTGTCTTCCTCTATGCCAATGCATGATAAAGCATCCGCTTTGTTGTTTTCTTTTCCTGGTTGATATGTGATGATGAAATTATAATCATTAAAAAACAGCGTCCATCGCAATTGTCGAGCGGAGATGTCTTTAACAGATCGCAAAGTTTGGAGATTACGATGATCTGTATAGATTGTGATCGGGTGCCTGGCTCCTAACAAGTAGTGACGCCATTCTTCAAAAACAAGCTTTTATGGCCAATAGTTCTCTGTCAGCAATTGCATAATTTTGTTCAGCGGGGGACAATTTTCTAGAATAATAAGCTATGGGATGCATTTGTCCTGTGTCTTTATGCCTTTGTGACAAAATACCCCCTATAGCAAACTGTGAAGCATCCGCTTCTACTATGAACGGGTGAGAAGGATCAGGATGCTTCAGTATAGGTGCTGAAGTAAATTGTCTTTTTAAATCTTGAAAGGCTTTTTCTGCTAAGTCATTCCATTCAAATTTTACTCCTTTGCGGAGAAGTTTAGTGATGGGAGTTATTGTCTGAGAAAAATTGTGGATAAATCGCCTATAAATATTGGCGAATCCAAGAAAACTTTGGACTTGTTTCACAGAAGAAGGACTCGGCCAGGTAAGTACTGATTCAATCTTTCTAGGGTCCATTTCTATACCTGAGGGGCTGAGGATGTATCCCAGAAAATCAACCTTTAAAGTATGAAACATGCTTTTTTCTAATTTGACATATAAAGAATTTTGTAAAAGCTCTTGAAGAATGGCTCGTACTTGTTGTACGTGATCAGTTAAAGATTTAGAATATACGAGTATATCGTCAATATATATCACGCAACAGATGTCTAAAAAATCTCGCAAAACTTCATTTATAAAAAATTGAAATGCTGCTGAAGGGTTGCTGAGTCCAAAGTGCATGCCCCGATATTCGAAAAGGCCAAATTTCATGCGAAATGCCGTTTTCCACTCATCGCCCTCGCGAACTCGTACAAGATGGTATGCACCACGCAAATCAAGTTTTGTATAAATGGTTGCATCCTTTATTTGATCTAACAAAGTCGGTATCAAAGGAAGTGGGTATCGATTCTTAATAGTTACATTGTTCAAAGCGCGATAGTCTATACACCGGCGCAATTCTCCCCCCTTTTTTGAGATAAAAAAAAGAGGAGAGGAGACTGGAGATTTAGAATGTCTAATAAAACCATTGGCAAGGTATTCATCTAGGTATGTTCTTCGGTATTCATTTTCGTTTTCAGTAAGGGCATATATACGGCTGCACGGTAAGGTTGCCCCAGACACCAAATCAATGCGGCAATCGTAATCTCTATGGGGTGGCAAGGTGTTTGCCTTCTTTTGATCAAAAACATCCAAGAGATCCGAATATTCTTTGGGCACACCATCAAGGAGTAATACACTTTTTGAGTCTTTTGGAAAATCGTACCCTTGTACAAGATGTTCTTTTGCCTTGTGTTGAAAACAAACTGCACGACATTGATCTGAATGAAACAATACTGTTTTATTTAACCAATCAATGTTAGGGTTGTTTTGAACCAACCAAGGGACTCCTAAAATGAGGCGAAACTGGGGTGCATCAATAACATCGAAAGTAATATGTTCACTATGATTTGTGGAACACATCATGACAAGTTTCTCGGTATGATGTTGTATTAACCCAGATGTTAATTCCTTACCGTCTACAGCTCTTACGATTTCTGGTCTAGATTTTGGTAATATTTTTAAACCTAAGTCTTGCAGAAATTGAGTGTCAATGAAATTACCGGTGGCACCTGAATCTATTAAAGCATCTACGGACCAAGAATGTGCATCGCTAGCTAGTGATTTTAATGTCATGCGGACACTAAGATGATGAAACGTAGTTTCGGGAACTGTGGAGGCCAAACTAGAGAGTTCACTCGACAAACTGACCTCGTCTTTCGTCGAGTTTTTTATTTTTCCGAATGTTGAACTACAACCACCTCAGCTGTCTTTGGTTTACCTTTATTAGGACGAGTAGGACATTCTTTTACAAAATGTCCTGTCTTTCCGCAATAAAGACATTGATTTAATTTACGGCGTTTTTCCTTTTCTTCCTTGGTGAGGGGTCCTCTAATTGTTCCAATTTCCATTGGTTCCCCCATATCCACCTTACTATTGGAATCAACTTTGGTATTATTCCTTTCCTTAAACAGTAACATCTTCTGTTCAGTTCTTCCTCGCTCGCCTTTACGTTCTGATAAACAATGGTTTAGTTTAACTACTAAATCGATGAACTCACTACAGTCATCTGGTGGATCTAATATTTGAGTTATCATGTCTTTAAGCTCATCTCGTAGTCCTCTATAAAAGAGAGATACTCGTTTTTCATCTGGCCAATCAGTTTCTATTACTAACCTATTAAACACGGAAATATAATGAAGTAGATCTGAAGAGCCTTGTTTTAAATTGAGGAACTCATTGTCTGCAGATTGCACAAACACATGTTTGGCAAACAATTTTTTCATGGTATCTTTGAACCGTCTGAAATCATAGAGGAGTGGATCATCTCGTTTTACTAAGGGTACTGACCATTACGCTGCATCTCCCCTAAATAAGAGAGAATAAATGCCACTTTAGAAGAATCGTCCGGAAAGGCTGTGGGTTTTGCTATGAAATGTGAATGGCATTGATTCAGAAAGATGGTAAATTTACTGCTATCCCCATGAAATCTATCTGGGGGTCCAAAGGAACAGAAACCGGGGTTACTACTTGTATTTGAGTAGGTACGGTGGTTGTAGAGTTATGTAATGTCTGAGTTACAGGCTGAAAACTAGGTGGCTTAAGAAGAGGTTTTTGCGTTGAGGGAAAACTCCAAGCTGAACGATCTTGTATATTGCTCTGCAAAGCAGAGAGGTCTCTGCATAATGCTGCATTCTCTGACTTAATGTCAGCTAATATGGTGGCAATATCCTGCAGAGATATTTGCTGAGATTGATCCATAGCGTCTGGGTGAAACTTTTTCCATGGGCTTAGCCTTCTGTCAGGCCAACCATGCACTCTTACCTGTAAGATGCCCAGTTGAATTTCGCAGAGGCGCTATGGACCAACTTCCCAATACCCTACCTCATAACCAGTGTATCTACTTCCACTAGAGCTACGTAATAGGATTCAGGGAGGAGGGCCGGATACTGGACGCTGGTGGGCTCCTGTTGTCGACCTGCGAGGCAACAAGATTTAATAAACCATAGTGTATTGTCTTTTAACGCAACACCAGTCCTTTCTTTTATTCTAACTAATATACTATTATTTAAGTTTTAATTCTCCTACCTGCGAGATTGAGCTGGTGGGCACTGCGTCCTAGTACACTTGTGATGGGTTGATTGGTCGTGGTGTTGAAGTTTTGTGCTGGGGCATGTTAAGTGAAAAGCTTCTATCTTCTTTTTCTGAAGAAATAAATAGTTATTACTTCTTTGCACTATTTCACTGTAAACTAGTCACAAATACAGTGTTCACATATGTCTTTCTTTTTTGGGTAATAACACTTACTTTTTACGTTGCCCCTGGTGTGTTCCATCACTATTACAAAATAAACAAAATTGAAAACAAGCAACAAATACTCCAATATTACTTATTGCTTAACTTAACATGAAGCCTTAAGTGTTAAAGTCTTTATCCAGGATAAAATTGTTCTTTTAAAGTTCCAATGTCTTTTCTTGGGAAGAAGAAAAAACGTTCCAAAAATTATCGTATAAAATTACTATCACGCTCCTGTAGGCATTGCTTTCTTGCGATGGGCGCCGTAATAGATTAAAGGACTTAACTTTCCTTTTTTCTATCCCCGCAGGTTAACAGCTGCAATGAAGTCAGGATATTGACAAGAACACGCGATGTCACCAGAAGAAGGAAAACTGGTGCCGGAGGGAAGCAGCGTCAGTTTCAGGTAAGCGTCCCAGAAGCTGCTCTTTCCTAGGCAACAAGAGTAAGGCTAAGCACCTTCCAGAAACGGGCGTGGCATTAAATAGTAATGCCACACCCAAGATGGCCGCCACGCCGACGTACGCTCTATGTAACGCGGCGTGCGGCATTGCTCAGGTCTTTTCTTTGCCGTAGGCTGTGAGACTGTCAAAGAGCTATCTCGGAGCAAGTGGAAGTTTCTCTTTGTTGCATACTTAGTGCGGGACTTCGTTTTGGATCTTTGAAAACAGTTCACGTTATATGGCATTTTACATATCTTGAACTCAGAAATCTTTGCTATGAATAAAAATGCTCATCATGTAACATGCCTGTTCAGTAAAACACTCGTGCCTAAAAAGCAAACATAACGTCCAGTGAAACATGACATATATTACATAATTATGTTCACGTTTAAAACAGTGCACATAGGTCACATAATAGGTCATGCAGGCTGCACAGGATAGGGGTAGGTTTTTATATAGTGATGACTCTGCGTTTGGCAGAGAAATCATGACAAGCAGCTCCAGACTAGCTCTGGATTCTTTTCTTCAAACTGTTTTACCACATCCTGACAAATGCCGTCATTTGCAACTGGAACCCTGAATGCAGACTGGCTAGGGGCACTGGTAGGAGTGACTAGCAAGCAAGAAGTTAGCTGGCACTGAGGAGAGCACAAGTCCTCCTGCGCTCTTTCGACCCAAGGATCATTTCACCTGCCGAATTGTGTTTAACATACTTGTCTCTTGCACATCTGCAGATCTAACTGGTTTACTCTCCAGTGGGTATGATTGGTGTAGGCCAAGTTGATCGCACTATTAAAATTGCCAGCACCAGCCAGGCCTGAAATTGATACACAACTGAGCTCTGTGACAGCTCTGAACTTGATAACCTGTGACTTTTCTGAGCCTAATAAGTGCTTGCTATTTCTGCAACTTGATGGTCCTCCTATCCAGTTTGGAACACCAACACTCTGAAGCTCAGCCTGGCAGGTACTCTTCCGGTACAGTTTAATCAGGTATGTCATGCATTCTCTTTGCACTGAACTTTAACCATCTCTACAGCATGTGCATTAGCCCACAGTCTGCCCTTTCAGTTTATATTGTACTGACACCAGAGCAATATGTATCTTAATTTAAGTATATTTCCTAACAGACATAAATTCCATGGGTTGTTCCGCAGAAAGAGAATTAATGTGTTTGATAGTATTCAAGCAGTGTGGTGCATACACTGCAAAAGATGAATTTCCAGGAGTGCAAAAGGGACTGGGTAGAAGAAAGCCACGCCAAAAATCTGTGCTACAAATCTGAAACAAAAGGACAAAGGCCTTTAAAACTTACTTTGTGTCTATTGCACAGTAAAGGTCGACACGTGATGCCTGTTCCTCCACAGGTCCACTGCGCATTTGCTAACTGATGTTTTGTGTGTAACCAGCGAGAAACAGATTTGACCCATGCAGCCCCCTCCCTGGGCCGATATATGCCCCAGGTGCCCAATCCCTCCGGGACCCTGCCTTTTGATGATGTGTGCCCTGGAGCCTACCCAGGGCACTCAGTGTGCAACATTGGGGACCGTGGGGGAGCCTCAATGCCCTCGCGGTCCCTGACATCTCCCTGCCTCCAGAAGGAGCCAGCATTTCTCCCACACACAGGGAGCAGCAAAAAATGCTGCACTTTGCGTGTGGGAGCAATTTCTTCAGCTGTTTTCCTGCCCGCTGTCAAAACAGATGAAAACTCTGCTCCCAGGAAATGGGAGCAGTTTTCCTGCTCCCTCACGCTGGGAGCGGAGTTACTGTTTGCTCTCGCTTGGCGGGAGTTGTCAAAACTCCCAAAAGAGTTGGGGGTGATAATCTTAAGATATAGAGAGCTGGCCCTGGAGGGTGGAGGTCCCCAGGACTATTGATGACTCCACAAGGGGTGCTGCACACCCCCCTCCTCCATTGTGTACAGGGCAATCCCCGGGGGAGGTGGTGGTCCCAGGCCGCCTGGCCCCCTCCCACTTATATATAGGCCATGCCCGGGGGAGATGGTGGTCCCGGGGAATGTATATGGCCCTGAAGGGGGGCAGCGCAACCCCCCTCCACCTTTTTAAAAGTATTGTGCCCCGGGGAGGTGGCAGTCCCTGGGGCAATGTCAAAACCACGAGGGGGGTCCATGCGGCCTCCCCTCCTATTAGCAGTTCAAAACTTGGGGAAGTGGTGGTCCCCGGGGCACAAACTGTCCTAAGGGAGAGGGGCCACATGTGCCCCCTCCCCTTTTTAATTTTTAATTATGACCCCGGGACCTTGCCCACCTGGGGGGGTTGAAAAAGACACAAGTGAGAGACCTTGCTTGTTTTTTTATTTTTGCTGAATATTCGATTCACAGATCTACCTGCAATTTCCCAAAATGGCTACCAACACTTCCTGGTTGAAGTGTTAGCAGCCTATCAGATCTCAGCTTCACAAAACTTTCAACACAGCAGCTGCACTGAGTGTGTTACTAATCTTGAAAATGTTGTGAAGATTCGTCAAACGGCACCAAAGTTATTGGCAAAACAAAAATGCTTTCCCTATGGAAACTAGGTCCTAACTTTAACTACCTAGTGATGACTAAAACCCTCCTCCGCGATCATTACTAAAAATATGAGGAAAGTTAAAAAAAAATGATAGCTTGTAAACATGGGCATTATACGTTAAAGATGGAGGCACTCGCCAAAAGAAAAATAATCCTCATCCTTCGTATACAAATAGGTAAATTAAATGTGCAACATTTTGTAAATAATAGTACTGAAATTTATGCGATTCTAATTTGTTTCTTTCAATGTGCCCATTTGTCACGAACCACACGTCCCACGGGCTGGAACGGACAGCACGGGTGAATGGTGGTGTGTTCCTTACGGAAAGGATCCTCTCCTTTTTCCGCAGCCAGATGATTCACCGGACTGGGCTGCGTCTCGGAGCCTCACACCTGGGATGCAGCCTTCCTTTTCCCGACACGGCTCCTTTAATTGGGAACTCTCGCCAGAGGACTCCGCCCCCGGACCCTTCATCACTAACTCAGAGCCTATGACTGAAAAGGGAAGCTCGACTTCAGGACGAAGAAGAACAGAACCCGGAAGATGCCATGGTGTGGAAGATGCCGGCCCCGCAACTACGGAGGAGGAGGAGACGGAGACATCAGCCGAGGGAACTCCACTGCTGGTCTTGACGGCGAGAGACGGAAGTCCATAGAAACTGGGAGAGCCAGGAGGCCAACGGTCCAACGCTTCGCCCCGCCATGCTCCTGGAGGAGCATGGCTCACACAGGTACGTGCGCGGCTCTCAGGGTGGGCTGGGAGGATTGAGAAAGTCGGCATTAGCGGGCAAGCATTAAGTAACCCCAGCCTATCCGACCACCCTCCCCTCACAACCACACGTCCCTAGTCCCTCAGGTCCGTAGCACTGGGTGAACCCTCACTCCCTTTACCCGAGGAGATATACTCAGATAGACCCTCTCACCAATACCACTCTTCTCTTTCCCCGAGGACAACCAAGTCCATGAGCCCGAAGAAGGAAGAGAACGAAACCCGGACCCTGATGTAAAGAGTACCGAAGACGGATAAGAAGCATTATCCCTGTTGAACCCTGGCATTTACCACACGCTGTATATATAAAGAAATAAAAGAAACTCACATCAGCTCTGCTGTGGAACTCGATCCTTTCGAAACCTCACACCATTCTTTACCTATGCAAACAATATAAATAATAGTAAAGTCAGGGAACATATATGGCACCACCCCCCATCTGTGCCTCACCTCTTTTTTTATCTGCATGATCCTGAGCCCAAGGTCCAGTTTCTATGTGCAGTATTGTCTGTGAAAAAACACAAATGTATTCTTAAATGATGTGAGCAACCAACAGGAATACACAGGTATTTTAAGAGATGTGAGATCCAACTCCTAACATGACCAAACAAGTCACTGCACTTAGAGGGTAACCTTTAATCATTCTCCATGCGAGAATGTTTAAGCTCTGCAGCCTATGTAAACACAGTATCTCGTGGTGCAGTCACACAGTTCAACATCATATATGGCACTGTAGCCAATAGCAGAGGTCAGAATGTATCGCATGGAGACTGATATGGTTTGGTACAGTTGTGGAGGACTATAGTACCTAACTTGCACTAGAATCAACCATGGGTACTGCAGACCTGCTAACCTATAAGAAAACTTCACAGTGTGAGGAGGGTGGGAGCTTTGGTGGAGCGGGGCCTCGTGCCTAGAGCTACCTGAGAAGCATGGTGCTTTCCACAAATCTCCTAATGCTTTTTCCCCAGCCAAAAAAAGGGTCGCTGAGGTCGTCGCTGATGACCTTGGGTGTTTTCACACCCTTTAATGGGCATCGGCTGCTTATGGCCTCTAAAGAAAAGCGGGAAAACTGCTCTGTGCAGTGCTTTCCAGCTGTCTTTCCTGCCACAGTGTGATTTTTGCTTTTCATTGGTTGAAGTTCGGAAGCGCGCCGAAATCGTGTGACACATGGTGGTATTGATGCCAACACAATGCATGGCGTAGGTGTCACTTATAGCTATAATGTAAATTTTGTTTTTATATATATATATATATATATATATATATATATATATATATATATATATATATATATATATATATATTATCTACTGGCGGTCGCCAGTAGATAGTTATAGTTACAACCTATTATCCATAGGAAATCCGCGACATTCTATTTGCAATAACGTTGGCGCCGGTTGACGAATCTTGCGAAAGCTTCCAACTTGTTGGGGCGCTCCGGTCCGCTCCTACCCTGAAAGTCTCGGGGTGATAGTCAAGCGGGGGCCGAGAAAAAGGGGGTCCCAAAACGCGTTTTCCCCATTCATTTTTCCACAGGAACCTTTAGTCGCAGCTACAGCTCGAACTGCTGAACGGAATTACCCCAAATTTGGCAAAGAGGTAGCCCTTGGTTCAGACTGGTGCCTTTTGCTAAAATGGTGTAAATCCGTTCAGTAGTTCCTGAGAAATTCACAATTAAAATCACATATATATCTATGGGCGCGTCGGATCCGCGTACCCTCCCGATCACGAGCTGCATGTTAATTGGCTGTCAACACTCCAAATCAAGAAGTGTTGGCAGTTATTTTGTCCCTCGGTAGAACCGAGGGACAGAAACAAGTGCGCAAAGCGCAAAGGGGGCAGGGTAGAAACACCCTGACCCCTAGGTCTGCTCAGGGGTCCCACAAGGACCCCTGGGCAGAAAGATTTTTTTTTAAATCGGCGGGATGCGCTTAGGGTGCGCGTATCCCGCCGAGAAAAAAAGAAACAAGTGCGCAAAACGCACAAAGGGGGCAGGGTAGAAACACCCTAACCCCCTAGGCCTGCTCAGGGGGTCCCACAAGGACCCCTGGGCAAAAAAGCATTTTTTAAAAAGAAAATCGGCAGGATGCGCTCAGGGTGCGCGAATCCTGCCGAAAAATCGAAGCGCGGTCTCCCGCGCTCGATAGCTAATTGCCCCGGGTGGGCCAAGTCCCGGGGGCATGCTGGGGGGTTAATTTATGTGTGGGGGCCTCTAAGGTCTCCCAAGCCCCGGGGACCACCACCCCCGGGGCTTTATGCATAATGGTTGCGGGAGGGCTCTGAGCCTCCGCAGCCCCGGGACCACCACCTCCCCGGGGCTTCTTTTTTTAAATGAAAACCTGTGTGGGGGCTCCAGCCCCCCACACGCCCCGGGACCGCCACCTCCCCGGGCACTAAACATTTAAATATGGGGGTCCGTTACGGACCCCCAGAGCCCCGGGGACCACCACCTCCCCGGGGCTGTGCACACGATGGGAGGGGGCCGCGCGGCCCCCTCCTGGAGCCCTTGATGGCCCTGGGGACCGCCACCCCCAGGGCCGGCTCCTGCAGTGTCCCGGGGTGCCTACCCCCGGGACACTGCTGTTTGCAATGACAGGACGGGAGTCTCGCGGCTCCCGTCCTGTCATTGCAAACTTGCTTTGGATATTGGAAGAGAGAGCAGGAAACCTGCTCTCTCTTCCAATATCCAAAGCCGATTGCTTTTCCACATGGGGAGCAGCATGTCAGCTGCTCCCCATGTGGAACAGGCAATGCCGGCTCCCAAGGGACGTGGGGAGCCGGCGGGACTGTGGGGGTTTGGGGACCCCCACAGTCCCCAACGAGAGGCCAGGCCCCGGGGGATGGGGTCCCCGGGGCAAGTAGTGGCCCGGGAGTGGGGCCACGCGGCCCCCTCCCCAAAGTTTTCAAAAATCATTAAAAAAAAAAAAAGGGTATGGCCGGCCCGGGGATGGGGTCCCCGGGCCTTAAAATGGCCAGAGGAGGGGGCCACGCAGCCCCCTCAAAATATTAAAAATAAAAATAGAGGCCATGCCCCGGGAGATGGGGTCCCCGGGCCAATGCAGGCCCGGGGAAGGGGGCCACGCGGCCCCCTTCCCGTTTTTTTTTATTTTGAAATTTAAAAAAGGGGGTAAGGCCCTGGGGGATGGGGTCCCCAGGGCCCAAAAACAGAAAAAAGGAAGGGGGGCCACACATGTGATAGACTGTATGGGTGGGTAAGTGTGTGTAAGAGTGTGTTAGTGAGTGAATGTATGTCCCAGTGGTACATGTGTGAGTAACTACATATGTGAAAGGCAGTATATATGTGTGTTGGAGTATATAAATAGCTATGAGCAAGAGTGAGTGATTGTGATAGTGGCTGTATGGATGAGTGTGTGCTTGTATCTGTGATTGTATAAGAGCGTAACAATGTGCTACTATTTGTATGAGTAAGTGAGCTGGTGTGTGTATAACTGTATAGGTGAGTAAATGGCAGTGTGTTTAATTATTTGCATGACTGACTAGGTGTGTGAGTATCTCTATGGATGAGTGGCGTTGTTTGAGTGTCTATATAGGAGTAAGAGTGCATATGATAGTCCTGTACTGAGTGACCGTAAGTATGAGTGACTGTACGGGTGAGTGAGTGGATGTGTGTGTGTAGACCTAAGAATCAGTGAGTGGGTATGTAGTTATTGGTGTTGGAGTGTCTATGGTTTTGCGAATGGCAGTCTGTAATTTAGAGTGGGTGTATCAAAGGTTATATTAGGGTGTGAGGAGGTGCATCAGATTATCACGTGGATGATGTCATCAGTGATGTCATTTGAGATGTCATCAGTGATGTCATCAGTGATGTCACTGACCATGTCATGAGTGATGTAATATGTGACGTCATCAGCAGTGCATTGCGGGGGCGCGAGTTATAGTTAGCTGAACTAACTATAACGGGGGAATTTCACGGGTTTTGTACGAGTGCAATGTCCAAGTAACTAAAACTGTCCCTAAAACCTATGGTTTTTTCAGTGAATTTCAAAGGTTTTTTAAATGCTAATTTGTAACTATAACGTGTCTGAAACCTATGGTTTTTTCAGTGAATATATATATATATATAGCCTACTGGCGGTCGCCATTAGGTAGTTATAGTTAGGACCTAGTTTCCATAGGAAAAGCGTTTTTTGATTTGCCAATATCTTTAGCGCCGTTTCACGAATCTTCGCAACATTTTCAAAACGAATGGCCCGCTCCGGTCAGCTCCTGTCTTGAAAGTTTCAAGGTGATTCGTCAGACGGGGGCCAAGAAAAAAGGGGGTCCCAAAACGCGTTTTCTCCATGTTAATTTCCATAGGAACTTTTGTTGCGGCTACAGCCCGAACTGCTGAACAGAATTACACCAAATTTGGCAGAGAGGTAGCTCTTGGTCCAGAGTGCACTCTTTGCTTTGAATGGTGTAAATGAATTCAGTAGTTCCTGAGAAATGTAAAAAGAAACAAATATCAATATCTGAGCACCGAGGAGGATTCGCGAACCCTCCTGAGCACGAGCTTCATTCTGATTGGCTGCCAACACTCCAAACCAGAATGTGTTGGCAGCCATCCTGTGACTCGGTTGAACCGAGTCACAAGAAAAAGGTAAAAAAAAGGTTAAGAAACAAGAAAAGGGGGCAGGGTAGAAACACCCTGACCTCCTAGGCCTGCTCAGGGGGTCCCAGAAGGACACCCAGGGCCAAAAAAGCATGTAAAAAAAAAGAATCGGCTGAGTTCGCGCTGGGTGCGCGAATCTGGCCAAAATCTTTTTGAAAAAACTTAGCGCGGGCTCCCGTCCTTTGTTCTGTATAAGCCCCCAGGTGGGCAAGGTCACGGGGGTAAGTAAACCTATGAAGGGGATATTATCTTACACCAGGGACTTTGATCGAGTAGCTGGTGATATAAATATTTATTCCTAAATGCATCATAGGAATGGACAGAATACGGCACGTAACAGCTCAGACGTGATTATGTGTTTAACACCACCATGAGATACAAAAATTGCTTATGTGGAAAAAAATATATTATCAGTGAATATAAATAAATATTTCTGTTCTGTGTGTTTCTAATGCACAGTGTTTTGATGTTCCGCCCAGGCGGTGCCCATAAATCAGCGCGCCCTCTCACTGACGTGGTAAAAGCCCCAGAAGAGGGAAGGGGGGGCATGTGCCAGTCACTCAATGGGCACTTAGGCAGGAGAGCCATCATTAGAACAGTCTGATGGTGGGCAGCGTGCGCAGTGGGCATTGCACCTGAGGCATTGAGCTAGTTAAGAATATTCATTTTTGCTAAGCCTTCGTTCCCCTTGTTATTACACCGCAGAAACACGTAGCCTATTGTTAGCTTATTTGGGTAATTGAAGACCCTCGCCGGGCTAGTGGGGCATCGAATCCTTACATCTCAGTAAAGGCGTGAAGAACCTGGTCATTTTAAAAGGCTTCTACGGATCAGATGGTGCCGCCCTCTGCAGCCGCGAACTAGGAGTTGCCTCCCCGCCAGCACAGAAAGGAGAGCCAGGTGCTAGTGGAGCAGACGCTCCGCGCCTAGCTGTGTGTCTGGCGGGGAGCAGCCAAGCCTCGGGGTCACGACAAGACCACCGACCTTGCCACAGCCTTTAGAAATGACAGGGCAGTGCCCAAAACCTAAGGAAGGGAAATCCTGATTTAAATATTAATGAAGACGCACTATTTACTCTCCTTCTGTTATCAGAATACAGTGTACAGCGCCCCGAAACTCGGATAGGTGAGTTTGCGCTGTAAAAATTAAATGAAAATATAAATACAATACCATAGTCCTGCTGGGTGGCAGTTGAAGCTGGACGTGACGCGCTGGTGGCAGTCCAAATAAGTGCATCCTGTCTGATATGGGGTTGGTTTGCTCTTGCTGCCTCAGTAGTGATCTTCAAAGTGTTACCCCCCTCTCCGCCACCCCAACCCCCGATTACCCCACCTGAGTGCTCCCCTTTCCAAGGGGGCAGTCGACTTTTGCATTTTAACGGCTCTTCATGGGTAGTAGGCGCTATGTAAATACAATCGCAATACAGTACAATGCGGCACCCCGTTTCCTGAATCCCGCATAGTACTGCCAGGCAGAGCGAGGCGAGGTGTGAGGTTTGGTCAGCACCGTGGCCTCTCAGGCTGGTAGGCTGCATTATTGAACAGCGCACGTGTCACTGTGGTGGCATCGACAACACACCTGCCAATAGCGGAAGGGGATTTAAAACCCAGGTGATATGCCCCTCTGGGCTCCAAAGACGCAGGTGAAAAGAGGTCCTTGAAGTGACTGATGTGAAATACATGCAAGGCCAAAGAAAGTTCTTTACGTGTTCTTAAGGCCAGAGTGGGAAACCGTAACCAGAGCTGGCAAGAAAGCATGAACCAACCTATCCCTTTTGTCTCCTCACACTATGGCTCTCTTTCCACCCATCCACCAATTCATCCATAGATCCATCCATTCCTTCTCTCTCCCTCCTTCTCTATTCTCCCTCTCTGATCCATTCTCTCTCTCCTCCTCTCTTCTCCCTCTCTGATTCTCTCTTCTCCCTATCTTCTCCCTCTCTGATCCATTCTCTATCTCCTTCTCTGTCTCTGATCCGGTCTCTCTCTCTCTCCTTCTCTCTTCTCCCTCTCTTATCCATTCACTCTCTCTTTTTCTCTCTTCTCCCTCTCTGATCTCTTCTTTCTCTCTCCTTCTCTCTTCTTCCTCTCTGATACCTTCTCTCTCTCTCATTCTCTCTTCTCCCTCTCTGATCCATTCTCTCTCTCCTTCCCTCTCTTCCCTCTCTGATCCACTCTCTCTCTCCGTCTCTCCTCTCCCTCTCTGATCCATTTTCTCTCTTATTTCCTCTCTTCTCCCTCTCTGATCCCTTCTCTCTCTCTCTCATTCTCTCTCCTCCATCTCTGATCTATTCTCTCTCTCTCATTCTCTCTTCTCCCTCTCTGATACATTGGCTCTCTCTCATTCTCTCTTCTCCCTCCCTGATCCATTCTCTCTCTCTTCTCTTCTACCTCTCTGATCCATTCTCTCTCATTCTCTCTTCTCCCTCTCTGATCCATTCTCTCTCTCTCGTTCCCTCTCTTCCCTCTCTGATCCACTCTCTCTCTCTGTCTGTCTTTCTTCACCCTCTCTGATCCATTTTCTCTCTTATTTCCTCTCTTCTCCCTCTCTTCTCCCTCTATGATCCCTTCTCTCTCTCATTTTCTCTCCTCCCTTTCTGATCTATTCCCTCTCTCTCATTCTCTCTTCTCCCTCTCTGACTCATTCGCTCTCTCTCCTTCTCTCTCTCCCCTCTCTGATCCATTCTCTCTCTTTCCTTCTCTCTTCTCCCTCACTGATCCACTCTCTCTCTCATTATCTCTTCTCCTTCTCCTTCTCTGATCTATTCTCTCTCTCCTCCCTCTCCGATCCATTCTCTCTCACTCCTTCTCTCTTCTCCCTCTCTGATCCATTCTCTCTCTCTCCTTCACTATTCTCCCTCCTGATCTACTCTTTGTCTCATTCTATTTTCTCCTTCTCTGATCTATTCTCTTGCTACTTCTCTTTCCTTCTCTCTTCTTCCTCTCTGATCCATTCTCACTCACTCTCTTCTCCCTCTCAGATCCCTTCTCTCTCTCTCTCGCTCTCATTCTCTCTTCTCCCTCTCTGATCCATTCTCTCTCTCTCCTTCTCTCTTCTCCCTCTCTGATCCATTCTATTTCTCTCCTTCTCTCTTCTCCCTCTCTAATCCACTCTCTCTCATTCTCTCTTCTCCCTCTCTGATCCACTCTCTCTCTCCTTCTCTCTTCTCCCTCTCTGATCCATTCTCTCTCACTCATTCTCTCTTCTCCCTCTCTGATCCATTCTCTCTCTTCTTCTCTGTCTCTGATCCGTTCTCTCTCTCTTTCCTTCTCTCTTCTCCCTCTCATATCCATTCACTTTCTCTTTTCTCTCTTCTCCCTCTCTAATCTCTTCTATCTCTCTCCCTCTCTCTTCTTCCTCTCTGATACCTTCTCTTCTCTCTCATTCTCTCTTCTCCCTCTCTGATCCATTCTCTCTCTCTCCTTCCCTCTCTTCCCTCTCTGATCCACTCTCTCTCTCCCCGTCTCTCCTCTCCCTCTCTGATCCATTTTCTCTCTTATTTCCTCTCTTCTTCCTCTCTGATCCCTTCTCTCTCTCTCATTCTCTCTCCTCCATCTCTGATCTACTCTCTCTCTCATTCTCTCTTCTCCCTCTCTGATCCATTCACTCTCTCTTCTTCACTCTTCTCCCTCTCTGATCCCTTCTCTCTCTCTCTCATTCTCTTTTCTCCCTCTCTGATCCATTCTCTCTCTCCTCTCTTCTCCCTCTCTGATCCATTCCCTCTCTCTCATTCTCTCTTCTCCCTCTCTGATCCATTCTCTCCCTCTCCTTCCCTCTCTTCCCTCTCTGATCCACTCTCTCTCTCCGTCTCTCTTCTCCCTCTCTGATCCATGTTCTTTCTTATTTCCTCTCTTCTCCCTCTCTGATCCCTTCTCTCTCTCATTTTCTCTCCTCCATCTCTGATCTATTCTCTCTCTCTTATTCTCTCTTCTCCCTCTCTGATACATTCTCTCTCTCACCTTCTCTCGCCCCCCTCTCTGATTCATTCTCTCTCTCTTCTTCTCTCTTCTCCCTCACTGATCCACTCTCTCTCTCATTCTCTCTTCGCCTTCTCTGATATATTCTCTCTCTTCTCCCTCTCTGATCCATTCTCTCTCACTCCTTCTCTCTTCTCCCTCTCTGATTCATTCTCTCTCTCTCCTTCTCTCTTCTCCCTCCTGATCCACTCTTTCTCTCATTCTATTTTCTCCTTCTCTGATCTATTCTCTTGCTTCTTCTCTCCTCTCTCTTTCTCTCTTCTCCCTCTCTGATCCATTCTCTCTCTCTCCTTCTCCCTCTCTGATCCATTCTCTCTTTCTCTCCTTCTCTCTTCTCCCTCTCTGATCCACTCTCTCTCATTCTCTCTTCTCCCTCTCTGATCCACTCTCTCTCCTTCTCTCTTCTCCCTCTCTGATCCATCCTCTCTCACTCATACTCTCTTCTCCCTCTCTGATCCATTTTCTCCCTCATTCTCTCTTCTTCCTCTCTGATCCATTCTCTCTCACACTCTTCTCCCTCTCTGATCCATTCTCTCTCTCTCTCTCTCTCACTCTCTCTCTCTCTCTCTCTCCTTCTGTCTTCTCCCTCTCTGATCCATTCTCCCTCTCATTCTCTCTTCTCCATCTCTGATCTATTATCTCTCTGCTTCTCACTCTCTGATCCATTCTCTCTCCCCATCTCTCTTCTCCCTCTCTGATACATTCTCTCTCTCTTCTTCTCTCTTCTCCCTCTCTGATCGCTTCTCTCTCTCCTCTTCAGGCCTGGTTAGGCAGAGCCCAGGGTCAGTCAGAGTCAGTTACCACCAGTACCAGTCAGCAAAAAGTTGGGGGACAGGATGACTTTGTAACAAGGCCTCTTTCAGCACCTCTGTTGGTTCTTTCTGCATATCTCTTGCTTCTTTCTGCACTTTTCTCTCCGTCTCTCTTCTCCCTCTCTGATCCCTTCTCTCTCTCATTTTCTCTCCTCCATCTCTGATCTATTCTCTATCTTTCATTCTCTCTTCTCCCTCTCTGATACATTCTCTCTCTCACCTTCTCTCTCCCTCCTCTCTGATCCATTCTCTCTCTCTTCTTCTCTCTTCTCCCTCACTGATCCACTCTCTCTCTCATTCTCTCTTCTCCTTCTCTGATATATTCTCTCTCTTCTCCCTCTCTGATCCATTCTCTCTCACTCCTTCTCTCTTCTTCCTCTGTGATTCATTCTCTCTCTCTCCTTCTCTCTTCTCCCTCCTGATCCACTCTTTCTCTCATTCTATTTTCTCCTTCTCTGATCTATTCTCTTGCTTCTTCTCTCTCTCTCTCTCTCTTTCTCTCTTCTCCCTCTCTGATCCTTCTCTCTCTCTCCTTCTCCCTCTCTGATCCATTCTCTATTTCTCTCCTTCTCTCTTCTCCCTCTCTGATCCACTCTCTCTCATTCTCTCTTCTCCCTCTCTGATCCACTCTCTCTCTGCTTCTCTCTTCTCCCTCTCTGATCCATTCTCTCTCACTCATACTCTCTTCTCCCTCTCTGATCCATTCTCTCCCTCATTCTCTCTTCTTCCTCTCTGATCCATTCTCTCTCTCACTCTTCTCCCTCTCTGATCCATTCTCTCTCTCTCTCTCTCTCTCTCACTCTCTCTCTCCTTCTGTCTTCTCCCTCTCTGATCCATTCTCCCTCTCATTCTCTCTTCTCCATCTCTGATCTATTATCTCTCTGCTTCTCACTCTCTGATCCATTCTCTCTCCCCATCTCTCTTCTCCCTCTCTGATACATTCTCTCTCTCGTCTTCTCTCTTCTCCCTCTCTGATCGCTTCTCTCTCTCTCTCATTCTCTCTCTCCCCTCCAGGCCTGGTTAGGCAGAGCCCAGGGTCAGTCAGAGTCAGTTACCACCAGTACCAGTCAGCAAAAAGTTGGGGGACAGGATGACTTTGCAACAAGGCCTCTTTCTGCACCTCTGTTGGTTCTTTCTGCATATCTCTTGCTTCTTTCTGCACCTTTCTTCCTCTTTCTGGACTTCTGTTGCCTCTTTCTGCATTTCTCTTGCTTCTTTCTGTGCGTTTCTTCCTCTTTCTGCACGCCATACCTCTGTAGGCATAGTTAGAAATTATCATTTAAAAAACCTTAGAAATTCACTGAAAAAACCATAGGTTTCAGGGACGTTATAGTTAGTTGGACATTTCACTCAAACAAAACCAGAGAAATTCGGCTGTTCTGGTTAGTTGAGCTAAGTATAACTCGCGCCCCTGCAATGCATTGCTGATGACATCACATATTACATCACTCATGACATGGTCAGTAACATCACTGATGACATCTCAAATTACATCACTGATGACATCACTGATGACATCAACCACGTGATAATCTGATGCACCTCCTCACACCCTAATATAACCTTTGATACACCCACTCTAAATAAAATACAGACTACCATTCTCAAAACCATAGACACACCAACACCAATTACTACATACCCACTCACTGATGGTCTACACACACACATCCACTCACTCACCCATACAGTCACTCATACATGCCGTCACTCATCAATACAGCCACTATCATATGCACTTATACACTTACACAGACACTCACACACCGCCACTTACCCATAGAGTTACTTACACAGCAAGTCAGTCATGCAAAGAATCAATCACACTCCCATTTACTCACCTATACAGTTATACACACACCACCTCACTTATTCACACAGATACTAACACATACTTACTCTCTTATACAGTCACTGACACAAGCGCACACTCATCCATACAGCCACTCTCACAATCACTCACTCTCACATATAGTCATTTATATACTCCAACACTCACATATACTGCCTTTCACATATGTAGTTACTCACACATGTACCACTGAGACATCCATTCACTCACCAACACAGTCATACACACACTTACCCACCCATACAGCCCCTAACAGACGTACTCTTGAACCCATACACCCAGTGAATCACCCACTCACACATCCATGCAGTGAGTCACCCACACCCCACCCACCCACAAAGACACTCAGGCACCCATACAGATACTCTGACAACCAATCAATAACCCATGTAGACACTCATGTAGCTACTCACCAACCCATGCAGCCACTTACACACCAACAGACAGACTGATATAGACATTCACACAGTTTAGTCACTAACCCATGCATTCAGTAAGACATGTTTAATCACTCGCTCATACAGTCAGTCACGCACCTACTAAATCATCCATTCAGACAGTCATACACCCACTCATTCTTCAATACACCTTGGCCTATATATATATAAAAGATATTTAAACTTTACAGAAACACACAGTGACTGGATGATGTCATCAGTGATGTCATTTGAGATGTCATCATTGATGTCATGAGTGATGTCACTGACCATGTCATGAGTGATGTAATATGTGATGTCATCAGCAGTGCATTGGGGGCGTGAGTAATACTTAGCTCAACTTACTATAACGGCCGAATTTCTCTGGTTTTGTATGAGTGAAATGTCCAACTAACTATAATGTCCCTGAAACCTATGGTTTTTTCAGTGGATTTCTATGGTTGTTTAAATGATAATTTCTAACTATAACGTCCGTGAAACCTATGTTTTTTCAGTGAATATATATATATATATGTATTCCTGAAAAGTCCTGCCACTTCTGAGACGAAAAGCAGGCCCCAACAACAGGAATCCAAACAGAGAATATTTATTCAGGCAGACAATGGCATCGGATGGGATGACGCGTTTCGGTGGACACAGCCACCATGCTCACATAGCGCGGCCGCCTATGACAGGGCCTTAAATGCTACCTGTTACCACAAGAAAGGTAGTATACACGGAAGACATACTATGTTAAAAGCAGCTTAACATGTTCAAACTGATAGGATGTATTCAATATCATACATTTGAAAAATAAATACACCATCAATTGTGCTGCTTATGTTAAAATGTAAACATAAATGTAAATACAATCTTGCACTCGAAAATATAAAAAATAAAAATAGAAATAATACTACATTTCTGGAAAGCAAAGATATTATGTACCACCAGAAATGCAATAAAGGATGGAATGTTACAACCAGCACAGTGTCAGTATACATCACTAGACACCCAGTGTGGTGTTTGATATATGCCACAGTCTGACTAGCGTGTAGAGAAACACAGGAACAACATTGTATCAGTTGCTGTGCAACAATGACATAGATTGGGCAGTACAAAAAAATCAAAAAGGGGGAAAATGGACCACTTGTCCTGTGTAACCAGGGTCTAAATCATTGAGGAACCTTCTTAAAAAACCCTCATACACGTACACAGGCATCTGGCGGTATATCTTGGTTCTCCGCCTGTAGAAATAAAAACCTTCTTAGGGGTTCACTGATACATCTGGTCCTTAAGACCAACAAAGAAGAGATTGGCATAGAAGCTGTAATATCAAAAAACATGTTTTATTAACCTCAGATGAGGGAGATTGCATCTTACGGTACCCGCAGGCCACTGTAGGAGGCATTCTAATGAGTGCAGAGAACAGGGTCCTTATATATGTATTTGTTACATAGTCAGCATAAAATCAAGGGGAGGTCCTAGCACATACAAGCATGCTTATTGACTAATATGGGTATACAAAATTTGCTTGCTCCACAAAGTGGGAGGGGAGATTAAACTGCTTACATGAGTAAGAATAGCCTGACAGTTCTATACTAGGAGCAGGTGCATTCTACCAGCTAGGCCTCTCTGAGCATGTGCAAGACTCTGGAAGAGGGAGAAAGCACATGGCGAGCACATGGCTAACTAAAATGGCTGCCAAGTACAAAATGGCTTTCAGCTCATGCTAACAGCGATTCCTGCAATCTTTAACAGATGATCCTTTTAGCATGAGCTAAAGACATTCCCATGATCCAGTAGAGACATAGAAAATATTTTGCACATTTTCTTCTCATAAATTCATCAATATCCTATGCTAGGTGGGCATTTACATTCTAAACATTTCATTAAGCAGGTATATACAAGGTATAAGCAGGAGTACAAAGTGAACAGAGCATTGGGTCATACAGGTAGCAAGAGAGAATAATGACTATTATCTCAAACAGAAATCTCAATATTTTCCAATCCTAAGCAGAAAGCAAATACCAAAACCATCTAGTCTAATTTTAAGTTTCAGGGCTCTGATGTATTTCAGTGACTATTTATGTCAATTTCAAAATAGCCAACAGCACATACCTAATAAAAACATTTTCAATAGACTTTCTCAGTATTTTTTATGAGGGCTAAATTATCAATTAATATACTTAAGGAAAGAGTAAAGTAACATGCTCAGATGAACTTTTCTCGTGCAGAATAAACATTACTCTTAAAAAATATTAAAGCAATCAGACATATTATTACAAAAACAATCCTGGCTCCGGGGGACCAGGAGGACCACACAGGGCCATAGGAATTAGGACAAGGAGCCGCAAAGGGCTGCTCCTCCAAAAACAAATGGGACGACCAAAGGGGTACATTACTAACAAAAAAAGAGTCCTTGGGAATTTCTAGAACCACCAGCCAGAGGGGAGTCTTCTCCCTGTGTCCGTTTGAGCCTCACAGGCAGGCTCTTGTTGTTCCCACGGTGGAGCTGCACAACTCGCAACTCAAGAATCACAGAGAAGGAAAAGTCTTTCTTTCAGGATAGGGCAATCACCCCCCAGGGCAAATACCCTCAATGATCCTGTCCAGTGTCTCAGGCAGTGCACCAGTTTTCTTCACTTTAATCTAACAGGCACCAAGGGCACAGCACCTGTACCCTAAACTCAAGTCCTTCCCTAACTCCTGTATTGCACCTCTGGCGCACTGCTCTTTTGTTAGGGCCACAAATTGTACCCAGTGTGCTCGGGCATCTCTTGATCAACAAACAAAGGCGTAGACTTGCATTCACTTGGGACCAGGACTCAAAGGCCTGAAGCAACCCTTGTTTCAAAGGGGGTCACCTCAAGCAAAAGCCTCCTTGCCGTCCTTGTCGTTCTGTGACTCTCTCAGCTGGGCATCAAAAACTGGATCCACACAAAGATTTCTCCATCCTGATTTGTAACCCCGTCTTTCGCCCAAGACAGTGGCAGGGGTACACACTTCACGTCCCAGTGCTTCCGCCTTCACTGAGGTCCTAGTTGCCAGCAAGGCCTATGCTGGTTCCTTTCGCTTTGACTGTAGGCTGGACTGGTGCTGACTCCCAGGCTGGATCTGATGTCCGGGCCCCTCTGGCAATGGTTGTAAGGCAGCAAATATCTATTGGTGGACAGAACAAGAGGTCTTTAGACAAGGCACAGAAATAAACTAACAACAGAGAGGATAGTCTCAGAATACTTCCTTAGTCTCGGGGCGCCCCATACATTAGCAAGGCACCCAAGAGCCACTTCATCTATCTGAGAGTAGAAAACCCTGGACCTATTGGCAAGTATAAAAGGAACGTTTTGGTGAACTGACAAGAGTAATACATCACCCAATCCCAAACAGCCAAGGAAGTCTGTGTTCATTTACTAAATTCTGAGAAAAGAGAAAAACAATACAGACATACTCCAAATACTTACATTGGTGTATTCCTATATTACCAATCTGAAGAACCCTCAAGAAAAAGGAAATGTTCTACACTTTTACTCATAGATTTTACATTACTTGTACAGGACTGCAGACACTTGTAAAATAATTTCTCTTACCTGTTATGCTTAGGACCATGCTCTCATGTTATAGGTGCAGCAGGAAAATCTAAAACTGCTAATTTAACAGGGATTCTTATTGCAAAAAGAACTAAACTTCAACATAGTGAGTACATTTTCTCCAGCAGAACATGTTATGACAAACAAATTCCTATAAAACAATATTTTCCTTCAAAATGTTTGCTAAGGATCACATGAGCGTCTTTCCTGCATTGTACTTTTCACGATCTGGACTATGCAACATCATTTTCAAAAGGAAAAAAAACCCTATCTCCAGCTCTAATAAGGGCTGTCAGCTTATTGACAGAGACTAGCTAATAAAAAACTAGCAATGCCCTTGCAAAACTGTATAGAACATGAGAATAACATAAACAATAATAGTGTTGCCACCTGAGATTTTTGAACAGAAACCGCCACTATACAGTTCTCCTTAAAGATCAAATAAGGGAACATCAATCTGTTCTACTCATTCTTTCATACAGGATGGGCAGTAACATAGCATAGATTTTATCATTTTATTAATTCTAACAATTTTAAAACAGTATTACAGAATAGCCAATAACTATCACATGGCCATTTCCTAGACAGCTTAGACAGACTCAAAAAAAGTGAGAAAAAGAAGAGAGAAAACATAATTTTGCCTACCCTTAATTTGTAGAGGAGCTAGCCTCCTTCCTCCATTTTGACAGTAGGAAAACCTGAAACAGGTTTTACTTCTGTCAACACTTTCAACCCCTATTTGTAGCAACTGGGCACAAACAAACCAATGTATCAATTTCTTGAGCAATTGTACTAGATTAACATGAGGGCGCATGAATGCAAACTAAAATCCATTTCCTCCTTATCGTAGCCCCTACACAGTATTCTTTAAACTAAAACCATTATTTTGATATACATGGCAGATCAATGCTCAACTGAGGGCTGTTTTCCTTCGTTTCATATGACTGCGCTAAACGTGTGTTTGCCAAAAATAGGAAGCAAAGCTTCTCTTTCTCTCTTTGCGCTATCATCTCGTCTTTCAAAAACTTTTCGAAGGTCGAAGTGTCCCAGCAAACATTACCCTTCACCCTGCTAAGTTGCTAAATGCAGAACTCCGACCTTTGACCCGTTCAGCAGCTGTTCATTTTGTTTGTGCAAGGCTTGCCATGCGGTTTTCGTAATGCAAAGCAACTCTGGAGAATCACAGCTAAAAGGCAGTCCTGTCCGATCCGTTTGCCAGTAATTTAAAGGTAGGATAATAACGTCTGCTGGTTTCTGTATACTTATTTTCATTTATGTACAGTGTGTTGGGTGCAGTAGGTCAGCTGTTTATTCTATACTTGCATATACTTTATTGAAGCCTGAGAGCACGTTAAAACTGCCTTGAGTGGTAGAACTGCTTGTAAAATTGTGAATTTAGCTCAATTTCGACTTTGGTGGTAGGGGCACTTAAAAATGAATATCCTACAATATTTTTGCATAATAGGAACCCCCAGAGTGTTCTCTAGATAGCCCAGGAATGGGAAATCAGAAATGTATAAGATATACCCTTATAAAAATGAGTTTTGTACGGCTGGGTAAAGTGACATTTCACATTTAAGTTCCCTTCTTATTGCGGTACAGCACTGCTTAAATTCAACTTTGATACTAGGAATTCACAGTATGATGATTAGGCTTTATAAAGATGAAAAACGAATTTAAAGCATTTATGTTTAACAATATATATTTTTTCATATAATTAATTTTATTTATTTTTTTAATCAAAACCAACCATTTTGATGATTCCACATTTGAAAAGCAAGCTTCATTCCTAGCCTATCATATTTAAACGCATTCATTCATAACCCTAAGCACAGAAGCCTTACTTGAAACAGGAAAAGTCTGCGCCACTTTTTAAAAGGACAGTTATCATTTAACATCAGAACCACAGATGTACTTATGTAAAAAAGGCATTAAGAAAGGAAATCCCTACTTTCAATTTTGTTCTCTGTTATCCAAAATAATGAAACTGGTTTTTGAAACTTTTAAAATAATGCAGGCCCTTATACCAGTTTTACACTGACTTAAAATTTCACTGACTCAGCATTCCTGTCTGTGGCCGTGATCAGGAATAGCCATATGCTATTTATGCAGCTGTTGTTTGTCAGCAGGCGTCGAATTTTCACGCCTTTCTCAGGAAAAAACCCCTTTATTATTTGAAATACCCTGACAGAGTTAAATCCCCATTTGCTGTGTCAAACAGTTTCTTTTCAGTTAGTCAGTTTAAACACAGCTGTTGGAAAGCTTTTTCTCGGGTGCTGAAAGAAAAGCATGTCACAGTCTATTTAAAAACTGAGGCATTTCAATGCAGTCAAATCTATCTTTCTATAATGTGTATTTAGTTCAGCAACGACCAAATTCACTCATATGATGTGCATGCCTTTTAATGTCTAATACAATGTATTTAAGGAAAATGCTGTAACATGTATTTTAGTCTATTGATTACAAAACACACAATTTCGTTTTTTTTTCCTCTGTATGAGGTCTATTTTAATCCTATTGAATACGAATTCTAATTTTATCTTTAGCATTGTGGCAATTTGCACACATGTATAGTATCTTACTCTGTCAATTTAAATAGTAACATGCAGCTGTTTAGCATATGTCAAATAATTCATTTCTGGATTTTTATTTAATATGTAAGTAACTAAATGACATTTTGCATAACAGAATGATGACAGCAAAAAAACATAAACAAACTCATTGAGCTCATTCAGATATTTACAGAAGGGGGTCATATACGCAGAGCACACAACACAGCGCGCTTAAAGCTAGACATTCTTTCACAAAGAGTACTCACACAAGTATTACCAATGTCAAACCACAAACCCCACATAGACATTTAAACACACATTTAACCCACAAATCAACACTTAGGACTGCTTACAAAGTGTACGCAAGACCAACCTATTTGTAAATACTAATTGTAAGTCATATTTACAAGAAGAGCTCTCAAAAGTAGCCCAAAAACTGTTCCATGGTCAAGAAGCCAAAATACACCAAATTCGCCAGTTTTGGCTGGTAGAACACTCAAAAAGCGCTCTGCATATCACCACTTATGAATGTTACTAAGTGCGCAGATCCGGATCCGTTTTATGTACATATTTAGTTCCATGGGGTACTTAGTCACCAAGGAAGAAATATCTTTTTACTATACGTAAACCTATTTAGGTATCCCCTCTGAGGGGAGTCAGCTGAGTACTTACTAAATCCATATCGGTACCTCCAAAACAGCAACACTTTCAACAAAAGTGTGCTAGAAGCAGGCATGTCAAGAATATTATAGCATATATAATATTATACTCCAAGTGACACTTAACACAATGTGTGCCGTTCAAGTTTTCAAAGTTAGAGAAAAATCTCCTCATTACCTGCCTATATGAATTGCAATGCATATATAACTTACAAAACAAATTCCAAAATTGGCCAATCATACAAACAAAGCCACAGTAAGTGTTACTAAAACTACCTTACCAATCAAAGGCATCAAACCAACAGCAAGTGCCGCAAAACGGCTCTTACCAATCAAATGGTGTCCAGATTCCAACTGCCAAGTTCTGAGTGACCTAACGGTCGTTTTAAAATACTCACGCCAAAGAAGTTCTCAGTCGGGAGCGGCAAACACTTGGAGGATCAGATCAGGAAGACCAGAAATATACTGGGCTGGAAGACAAACAATCTCCGTGCGCAGGGTACCTCCTCAGTAGATTCCTGTCCTGTACTCCTCAGTAGATTCCTATCTCCCTTCAAGACCACTCCCTTGGATAGCCGCTGCACCGATGAGGTCCACTTTCGGGCGCCATTTGTAGAAATAAGAAACCTTCTTAGGGGTTCACTGATACATCTGGTCCTTAAGACCAACAAAGAAGAGATTGGCACAGAAGCTGTAATATCAAAAAACATGTTTTATTAACCTCAGATGAGGGAGATTGCATCTTACGGTACCCGCAGGCCACTGTAGGAGGCATTCTAATGAGTGCAGAGAACAGGGTCCTTATATATGTATTTGTTACATAGTCAGCATAAAATCAAGGGGAGGTCCTAGCACATACAAGCATGCTTATTGACTAATATGGGTATACAAAATTTGCTTGCTCCACAAAGTGGGAGGGAGACTAAACTGCTTACATGAGTAAGAATAGCCTGACAGTTCTATACTAGGAGCAGGTGCATTCTACCAGCTAGGCCTCTCTGAGCATGTGCAAGACTCTGGAAGAGGGAGTAAGCACATGGCGAGCACATGGCTAACTAAAATGGCTGCCAAGTACAAAATGGCTTTCAGCTCATGCTAACAGCGATTCCTGCAATCTTTAACACGCCTTTGTGTCATGTGACAGCATCATCATTGGGTTTGATTTGTTGACATGCTGACCTCCACCAGGAGGAAGACCAACTGGTTTTGAAGTAGGGTCCAGAAATGAAAAAAGTGCCTATCATTGCTTATGTGAAGTGAGTTAAAATTCCCTACACCACCTTGTAAAGGGGCATTTATTGATGAACGTGGTGGTGTGGAAAATTAAAATGTAAAGTGGTGCGTGCGTAGATCCAGTTACTAATCTACCGCACTGTGCTGGTCGACATGTTTCAGCCTCGTTGTCCAGTCTAGAGGCTTTCTTCAGGACCGTTATGTGTTTAGAAGCTCGTTGTGGCTCCTATTAAAGTGGCTAACTTGAGTCAGATCCTATTAAAGTGGCCAACTTACCACACTTGTTAAGTAGAGTCAGATCAATAGTACCTGTAACTCTAATATCCCTATTCAGGGCTTCCTCTGGGTGCCGTAGAGCACTGAAGATCTGTTTCAGTCCTCGCTCGGTGGGCTTCTCCTGCAGCTGGGCTCAGCCGCTACATATCCATCCTTTTGATGGATATGTAGCGGCTGAGCCCAGCCACGGGAGAAGCCCACCGCGAGTGCGGGCCCGTGATGGAGTCAGTGTGGCTTCGTCAGTACAACGGGAGGCTGTGTTCAAGTTGACAGCTGGTGAGTGCAGCAGACCCTGAAGCAGAAATTTCACCAACCCACATGGGTAATAATTGGTTTTTAGACTGCGCACCAAACGAACTCCCTTGAGACAATTTGAATTTCGGCACTACCAAGACCATAAGGCTAGAGGAATGGCCACGCCCACTGGGGCAGGTTTTTGGGAATAAATGTGTGCGCGATAAGTTGTTTGGTGTTTGCGTGACATGTGCCATTGAAGAAGGGAAATGGATTCCTGAAATGTGTTTGGCCAAATACTTTGGATGAACTGTTACTGCCCTGTGACTGCATGCGAGTTGTCAACAATAAAGATTGAGAATATTACACGTACCTGCTGGCTTCTCCCTTTGGGCCTAAACCTTTTGATGGATATGTAGCGGCTGAGCCCAGCCGCGGGAGAAGCCCACCGCGAGTGCGGGCCCGTGATGGAGTCAGTGTGGCTTTGTCAGTACAACGGGAGGATGTGTTCAAGTTGACAGCTGGTGAGTGTAGCAGACCCTGAGGCAGGAATTTCACCAACCCACATGGGTAATAATTGGTTTTTAGACTGCGCACCAAACGAACTCACTGGAGACAATTTGAATTTCGGCACTACCAAGACCATAAGACCAGAGGAATGGCCCCGCCCACTGGGGCAGGTTTTTGGGAATAAATGTGTGCACGATAAGTTGTTTGGTGTTTGCGTGACAAGTGCCATTGAAGAAGGGAAATGGATTCCCGAAACGTGTTTGGCCAAATACTTTGGATGAACTGTTACTGCCCTGTGCCTGCATGTGAGTTGTCAACAACAATAAAGATTGAGAATATTACACGTACCTGCTGGCTTCTCCCTTTGGGGCTAAACCTTTTGATGGATATGTAGCGGCTGAGCCCAGCCGTGGGAGAAGCCCACCGCGAGTGCGGGCCCGTGATGGAGTCAGTGTGGTTTTGTCAGTACAACGGGAGGCTGTGTTCAAGTTGACAGCTGGTGAGTGCAGCAGACCCTGAAGCAGAAATTTCACCAACCCACATGGGTAATAATTGCTTTTTAGACTGCGCACCAAACGAACTCACTTGAGACAATTTGAATTTTGGCAATACCAAGACCATAAGGCCAGAGGAATGGCCCCGCCCACTGGGGCAGGTTTTTGGGAATAAATGTGTGCGCGATAAGTTGTTTGGTGTTTGCGTGACAAGTGCCATTGAAGAAGGGAAATGGATTCCCGAAACGCGTTTGGCCGAATACTTTGGATGAACTGTTACTGCCCTGTGCCTGCATGCGAGTTGTCAACAATAAAGATTGAGAATATTACACGTACCTGCTGGCTTCTCCCTTTGGGGCTAAACCTTTTGATGGATATGTAGCGGCTGAGCCCAGCCGTGGGAGAGGCCCACCCCGAGTGCCGGGCCCGTGATGGAGTCAGTGTGGCTTCGTCAGTACAACGGGAGGCTGTGTTCAAGTTGACAGCTGGTGAGTGCAGCAGACCCTGAAGCAGAAATTTCACCAACCCACATGGGTAATAATTGCTTTTTAGACTGCGCACCAAACGAACTCACTTGAGACAATTTGAATTTTGGCACTACCAAGACCATAAGGCCAGAGGAATGGCCCCGCCCACTGGGGCAGGTTTTTGGGAATAAATGTGTGCGCGATAAGTTGTTTGGTGTTTGCGTGACAAGTGCCATTGAAGAAGGGAAATGGATTCCCGAAACGCGTTTGACCGAATACTTTGGATGAACTGTTACTGCCCTGTGCCTGCATGCGAGTTGTCAACAATAAAGATTGAGAATATTACACGTACCTGCTGGCTTCTCCCTTTGGGGCTAAACCTTTTGATGGATATGTAGCAGCTGAACCCAGCCGTGGGAGAAGCCCACCGCGAGTGCGGGCCCGTGATGGAGTCAGTGTGGCTTCCTCAGTACAACGGGAGGCTGTGTTCAAGTTGACAGCTGGTGAGTGCAGCAGACCAGTGCTTAATTTGTGCCGGTGGTTTCAGTTGGCGGGCACCGCCGCTCACATTTGGAAACCAGGATTTGTGTTTCAAAGCACTTTTACCCAGAGCAGGAGTGAGAGGCAGAAACGGAAGAGCAAGGTATGAAACCAGGGACTAAGGGAGAAAACGCACGAAAAAGAACCTGCAGGGGGGGATACATACACAGGAAGGGAAGCGTGGTGGTGGAAGAACGAGGCATCAGATGGAAGGAAACTAAGCAGCCTTGACATTTGGTAACTCCAGTATTCTCCAGTGCTGGCTGGTTTCATTTATTTGTTTGTTTGTTTGTTTACAAATTAAGCGCTGCAGCAGACCCTGAAGCAGAAATTTCCCCAACCCACATGGGTAAAAATTGGTTTTTAGACTGCGCACCAAACGAACTCACTTGAGACAATTTGAATTTCGGCATTACCAAGACCATAAGGCCAGAGGAATGGCCCCGCCCACTGGGGCAGGTTTTTGGGAATAAATGTGTGCGCGATAATTTGTTTGGTGTTTGCGTGACAAGTGCCATTGAAGAAGGGAAATGGATTCCCGAAACGCGTTTGGCCGAATACTTTGGATGAACTGTTACTGCCCTGTGCCTGCATGCGAGTTGCCAACAATAAAGATTGAGAATATTACACATGCCTGCTGGCTTCTCCCTTTGGGGCTAAACCTTTTGATGGATATGTAGCGGCTGAGCCCAGCCGCGGGAGAAGCCCACCGCGAGTGCGGGCCCATGATGGAGTCAGTGTGGCTTCGTCAGTACAACGGGAGGCTGTGTTCAAGTTGACAGTTGGTGAGTGCAGCAGACCCTGAAACAGAAATTTCACCAACCCACATGGGTAATAATTGGTTTTTAGACTGCGCACCAAACGAACTCACTTGAGACAATTTGAATTTCGGCACTACCAAGACCATAAGGCCAGAGGAATGGCCCCGCCCACTGGGGCAGGTTTTTGGGAATAAATGTGTGCGCGATAAGTTGTTTGGTGTTTGCGTGACAAGTGCCATTGAAGAAGGGAAATGGATTCCCGAAACGCGTTTGGCCGAATACTTTGGATGGACTGTTACTGCCCTGTGCCTGCATGCAAGATGTCAACAATAAAGATTGAGAATATTACACGTACCTGCTGGCTTCTCCCTTTGGGGCTAAACCTTTTGATGGATATGTAGAGGCTGAGCCCAGCCGCGGGAGAAGCCCACCGCGAGTGCGGGCCCGTGATGGAGTCAGTGTGGCTTCGTCAGTACAACGGGAGGCTGTGTTCAAGTTGACAGCTGGTGAGTGCAGCAGACCCTGAAGTAGAAATTTCACCAACCCACATGGGTAATAATTGGTTTTTAGACTGCGCACCAAACGAACTCAATTGAGACAATTTGAATTTCGGCACTACCAAGACCATAAGGCCAGAGGAATGGCCCCGCCCACTGGGGCAGGTTTTTGGGAATAAATGTGTGCGCGATAAGTTGTTTGGTGTTTGCGTGACAAGTGCTATTGAAGAAGGGAAATGGATTCCCGAAACGCGTTTGGCCGAATACTTTGGATGAACTGTTACTGCCCTGTGCCTGCATGCGAGTTGTCAACAATAAAGATTGAGAATGTTACACGTACCTGCTGGCTTCTCCGTTTGGGGCTAAACCTTTTGATGTATATATATTTATTCATTTCAGGTTGGCTTGGATGGTATTTTACCAATCCAAAGCTGCAATACTGTGCCTGGAGTGGTAAAAGGCTTTGGCCATTTCACAGCTCGGCAAGGATAGCACTGTGCTAATCTTATGCTTAAAGACTTTGCTGTAAAAATGGCAAAAGACTTTGTCCCTTTCTATCTCGGCGTGGATAGCACTGCGCTAATCCTATGCTTAAAAACTTTGATAGAAAAGCAGACATTTGAGGTGAGCAAATTTAGAGTGTTGCTGGTGTTGGGAGTGCTCTTACTGGAGCTGCTTTCCACCTAAACTTGAGAACTACCCAGAGTTCTCTGCTTCTGTTTTTGCATAATTTATTCATCACTCTATGCCTGAAAGGGTTTTGTTTTGACTTATACTGTGTGCTCTCTTGTGTCTTTACAAAGCTATACCTCTCTGAAGAGCTCTAACGAGAGCGAAACACGTGTCAGGGGTTGCTTTTATTCATTTCAGATTGGCTTGGATGGTATTTTACCAATCCAAAGCTGTAATATTGTGCCTGGAGTGATAAAAGGCTTTGGACATTTTACAGCTCGGCGGGGATAGCACTGTGCTAATCCTATGCTTAAAGGCTTTGCTGTAAAATGGCAAAAGACTTTGTCCCTTTCTATCTCGGCGTGGATAGCACTGCGCTAATCCTATGCTTAAAAACTTTGATAGAAAAGCAGACATTTGAGGTGAGCAAACTTAGAGTGTCGCTGGTGTTGAGAGTGCTCTTACTGGAGCTGCTTTCCACCTAAACTTGAGAACTACCCAGAGTTCTCTGCTTCTGTTTTTGCATAATTTATTCGTCACTCTATGCCTGAAAGGGTTTTGTTTTGACTTATACTGGGTGCTCCCTTGTGTCTGGACAAAGCTATACCTCTCTGAAGAGCTCTAACGAGAGCGAAACACGTGTCAGGGGTTGCTTTTATTCATTTCAGGTTGGCTTGGATGGTATTTTACCAATCCAAAGCTGTAATACTGTGCCTGGAGTGGTAAAAGGCTTTGGCCATTTTACAGCTCGGCAGGGATAGCACTGTGCTAATCCTATGCTTAAAGACTTTGTCTCTTTCTATCTCGGCGTGGATAGCACTGCGCTAATCCTATGCTTAAAAACTTTGATAGAAAAGCAGACATTTGAGGTGAGCAAATTTAGAGTGTCGCTGGTGTTGAGAGTGCTCTTACTGGAGCTGCTTTCCACCTAAACTTGAGAACTACCCAGAGTTCTCTGCTTCTGTTTTTGCATATATATATATATATATATATATAAATATATATATATTATCTACTGGCGGTCGCCAGTAGATAGTTATAGTTAGGACCTATTTTCCATAGGAAATCCGCAACATTCTATTTGAAATAACTCTTCCGCCGGTTGACGAAACTTCCAACTTGTTGGGGCGCTCCGCTCCTAGCCTGAAAGTCTCGGGTTGATTCGTCAAGCGGGGGCCGAGAAAAAAAGGGGGTCCCAAAACGCATTTTCCCCATTCATTTTTCCATAGGATCCTTTCATCGCGGCTACAGCCCGAACTGCTGAACGGAATTACACCAAATTTGGCAAAGAGGTAGCCTTTGGTTCAGAGTTGTGCCTTTTGCTTAAATGGTGTAAATCCGTTCAGTAGTTTCTGAGAAAATCGCAAATAAAATCACATATATATCTATGGCCGAGAAGGGTCCGCGTACCCTCCCGAACACGAGCTGCATGCTAATTGGCTGTCAACACTCCAAATCAGGAAGTGTTGGCAGCCATTTTGTCCCTCGGTAGAACCGAGGGACAGAAACAAGTGCGCAAAGCGCAAAAGGGAGCAGGGTAGAAACACCCTGACCCCCTAGGTCTGCTCAGGGGTCCCACAAGGACCCCTGGGCAGAAAAAGCATTTTTTTTTTTAAAAATCGGCAAATGCGCTTATGGTGCGCGAATCCCGCCGAAAAAAAAAAAAAACGAAGCGCGGTCTGCCGCGCTTCATTTTTAATTGGCCCCCGGGTGGGCCAAGTCCCGGGGGCATGCGGGGGTTATGATTTTAATAAATGGGGGCCTCTAAGGCCTTCTAAGCCCTGGGACTGCCACCCCCGGGGCTTTAAAACAAATGGTGCAGGAGAGCTCTCTGGCCTTCCCGCAGCCCCGGGGACCGCCACCCCCCGGGGCTTCTTTTTTTTATTTAAAAAGTACCTGTGTGGGGGGGCTCCAGCCCCCCCACATGCCCGGGGACCACCACCTCCCCGGTGCACTAAAGAGTTAAATATGGGGGTCCGTTACGGACCCCCAGAGCCCCGGGGACCACCACTTCCCCGGGGCTTTGAACATGGAGGGAGGGGGGCCACGCGGCCCCCCTCCTGGAGTTCTTGATGGCCCTGGGGACCGCCACCCCTCAGGGCCGGCTCCTGCAGTGTCCCGGGGTGCCTACCCCCGGGACACTGTAGTTTGCTATGACAGGACGGGAGCCTCGCGGCTCCCGTCCTGTCATAGCAAACTGCTTTGGATATTGGAAGAGAGAGCAGGAAACCTGCTCTCTCTTCCAATATCCAAAGCAGATTGCTTTTCCACACGGGGAGCTGCATGTTAGCAGCTCCCCATGTGGAAAAGCAATGCCGGCTCCCGCAGGAAGCGGGGAGCCGGCATGGTCCGTGGGGGAGTTGGAGTCCCCCCACGGACCCCAAAGGATAGGCCAGCCCCGGGGGATGGGGTCCCCGGGGCAAGTAGTGGCCCGGGAGGGGGGCCACCCTCCCCCAAAAAAATGTAAAAAAATTCAAAATAAAGGCCTGCAAAAGGAGGCCGGAGGAGGGGGCCACGCAGCCCCCTCCTTAAAAATGTATTTAAAAGTGTGGCCATGCCCCAGGGGATGGGGTCCCCGGGCCGGATTCGGCCATGGGAGGGGGCCACGCGGCCCCCTTCCCGTTTAATTAAAAAAAAAAAAAAAGGGGTAAAGCCCTGGGGGATGGGGTCCCCAGGGCCCAAAAATAGGAAAAAGGAAGGGGGCCACACAGCCCCCTTCGGGGCAAAAACCAAAAACGATCGGGCCGCAGGCCCCGCCCTTCCTTTACCACTCTGCAAAGGCGCCCCTGGCGCGTTTGCAGATGGGGAAACAATTCCCCTTAAATACTGGGGGTCTCTGAGGCCAACTAGCCCACCAGGAACCTTCCAGTATGCGCCAGGGGCTGCGTTGCAGAGAGGTGTACAGAGGCCACGCCCCTTTTTACACCTCTCTGCAACACAGCTCTGTGGCGCTGTTTGGAGGTACATGGTGGGCTACTTGGACTCCAGGGACCCTCAGGATTCAAGGGGACTTAATCCCCCAACTTAAAACGCGCCACGGGCGCGTTTGCACAGTGGTGAAGGGAGGGGCGGGGCTTCAGGTGACATGTGTGCAAACAGGCCTCGTGGCGTGTTTTAAGATGGGGAATTAAATCCTCTTCAATACTGAGGGTCTTGGGGCCAACTAGCCCACCAGGTACCTCCAGTAAGTGCCACGGAGCTGCATTGCAGAGTGTTGTAAAAAGGGGCGTTGCCTCTGAACACCTCTCTGCAACGCAGCTCTCTGGCGCATACTGGAGGTACCTGGTGGGCTAGTTGGCCGCTAGGGACCCTCGGGATTGAGGAGGAATTAATTCTCCAACTTAAAACGTGCCACACGGCGTGTTAGCAGAAATGTATCCTCAGGCCCCACCCCCTTTATTCACCATTGTGAAAATATTCCTCTAAAATCAGCCGAACTACGAATTCCGATTTACTCACCTGTTATCAGGAGAGACCTCAGTGCTGCATCTTTGAACCCAGCACTGATCCTGAAAAGTAATTCTAACCATACTTACCAGTAGCTTGAATTTCCTTCCATAGGCTAACATTGACTGGTTTCACTTGGAAATTCTTCTAAGTGTGGAGTTTTGGAACTTTATAATATTCCTCTAAAATCAGCCGAAGTACGAATTCCGATTTACTCACCTGTTATCAGGAGAGAACCCAGTGCTGCATCTTTTAGCCCAGCACTGACCTTGAAAAGTAATTCTAACCGTACTTACCAGTAACTTGAATTTCCTTCCATAGTCTAACATTGACTGGTTTCACTTGGAAATTCTTCTAAGTGTGGAGTTTTGGAACTTTATAATATTCCTCTAAAATCAGCCGAACTACGAATTCCGATTTACTCACCTGTTATCAGGAGAGAACCCAGTGCTGCATCTTTTAGCCCAGCACTGACCCTGAAAAAGTAATTCTAACCGTACTTACCAGTAACTTGAATTTCCTTCCCTAGGCTAACATTGACTGGTTTCACTTGGAAATTCTTGTGTGTGGAGTTTTGGAACTTTATAATATTCCTCTAAAATCAGCCGAACCACGAATTCCGATTTACTCACCTGTTATCAGGAGAGAACCCAGTGCTGCATCTTTTAGCCCAGCACTGACCTTGAAAAGTAATTCTAACCGTACTTACCAGTAACTTGTATTTCCTTCCATAGGCTAACATGGACTGGTTTCACTTGGAAATTCTTCTAAGTGTGGAGTTTTGGAACTTTATAATATTTCTCTAAAATCAGCCGAACTATGAATTCCGATTTACTCTCCTGTTATCAGGAGAGAACCCAGTGCTGCATCTTTTAGCCCAGCACTGACCCTGAAAAGTAATTCTAACCGTACTTACCAGTAACTTGTATTTCCTTCCATAGGAATCCATTGTCTGGTTTTCAACAGAAAAGTTTGTGTCGATTTTCACAAACTACAAATATTCCTTAAAATCGCCTGTATGACTTAAACGCATTCTTTCAACTGTTTACAGGAGATGCACCAGTGCTGGATCCAGGATCCACCACTGAGTAAGAAAAAGTAACGATAACACTACTTACCTGCTAAGTGAATTTCCTCCCATAGGATAACATTGGTGATTCTATGTGAAAAAGTTTCTAAGTGTCAACTTTTAAAATACAATAATATTCCTTAAAAATCACTACTGTAACCAAAACGCTTTTACTCAACTGTTTACAGGAGATGTCCCAGGACTGAAACTAGGATCCAGTCCTGTGGTTAGAAAAGTAATCCATAAAGTAACTAATTGCATTTAACTAGAAATTCACATTGAGCTCAATGTTGCATTGTGTTTGAAATTGTGTTGCCCATTGCAACAACTGTAACTACTGTACTTAAAAGTCTATTGCCTATTTGCAAAGTATTTAAACTAAAGTAATTCATTCTGAGAAAGTATATTTTGTAATGTAATGTATAATGTAATTACAATGTAATTTAAAAAATAAAATATCTAAAAATAAATAATTTAAAAAAATGTAGTAAATCAGTATCAAAAAAATAAATATAACAATTAATACAATTAAAAAATTGTCATTTACAAAACCTTTGAAATTCACTGAAAAAAACCATAGGTTTCAGCACGTTATAGTTAGAAATTAGCATTTAAAAACCTTACAAATTCACTGAAAAAACCATAGGTTTCAGGCACGTTATAGTTAGAAATTAGCATTTAAAAAACCTTTGAAATTCACTGAAAAAAACCATAGGTTTTAGGGACAGTTATAGTTAGTTGGACATTGCACTAATACAAAACCCGTGAAATTCCCCCGTTATAGTTAGTTCAGCTAACTATAACTTGCGCCCGCAATGCACTGCTGATGATGTCACATATTACATCACTCATGACATGGTCAGTGACATCACTGATGACATCACTGATGACATCTCAAATGACATCACTGATGACATCATCCATGTGATAATTTCATGCATCTTCTCACACCCTAATATAACTTTTGATACACCCACTCTAAATTACAGACTGCCATTCGCAAAACCATACACACTCCAATACCAATAACTACATACCCACTCACTGATTCTTAGGTCTACACACACACATCTACTCACTCACCCGTCCAGTCACTCATACTTACAGTCAGTCAGTACAGGACTATCATATGCACTCATACACCTATATAAACACTCACACACCGCCACTCATCCATAGAGTTACTCACACACCTAGTCAGTCATGCAAAAAATTAATCACACACCCATTTACTCACCTATAGAGCTATACACACACCAGCTCACTTACTCATACAAATACTAGCACATTCTTACGCTCTTATTCAATAACTGATACAAGCACACACGCATCCATACAGCCACTCTCACAATCACACACTCTCACTTATAGCCTTTTAAATACTCTAACACACATATATACTGCCTTTTACATATGTAGTTACTCGCACATGTACCACTGAGATATACATTCACTCACTAACACACCCATACACACACTCACCCACCCAAGCAGTCCATCACAGACGCACTCTTCAAATCATGCACCCAATGAATCACCCACTCACACATCTATGTACAGAGTCGCACACACCCCACCCACACAAACACTCAGGCACCCATACAGATACTCAGACAACCAATCAATAACTCATATAGACACTCATGTAGCTATTCACAAACCCATGCAGCCACTTACACAGCAACAGACAGACGGATACAGACATTCACCCAGTTTAGTCACTAACCCATGCATTTAGTAAGATACGTTTAATCACTCACTTATACAGTTAGTCACGCACCTACTAAATCATCCATACAGACACGTATACACCCACTCATTCTTCAATACGCCTTTCCCTATATATATTAAAAATATTTAAACTTTACAGAAACACACAGTCACTAGATGATGTCATCAGTGATGTCATTTGAGATGTCATCAGTGATGTCACTGACCATGTCATGAGTGATGTAATATGTGACGTCATCAGCAGTGCATTATGGGGCGTGAGTTATAGTTAGCTGAACTAACTATAACGGGGAATTTCACGGGTTTTGTACGAGTGCAATGTCCAACTAACTATAACTGTCCCTAAAACCTATGGTTTTTTCAGTGAATATATATATATATATATATATATATATATATTCACTTAAAAACAAAGGTTACAGGGACATTATAGTTACTTTCTGAATTTAAAAGCACAAAACCATAGAAATTCAGCAGTTATAGCTAGTTATTTCAAGTAACTATAACTCGTGCCCGAAGGTAACTATAACTCACGCCCCCATCATGCACAGTTTTTTCATAAAAAAGGTAACTGCAAATATTACATTGATATTATCAATGATTTTTATCAAAGATGCCACGAGTGCTGTAATGTCTCAGGTAATTAGCGGTGTATGACAAGGGTGTGATCTATAGTTACCTTCAGACGCGAGTTATAGTTACTTGAAATAACTATAACTGCTGAATTTCTATGGTTTTGTGTGAGTAAATTCAGAACCTAAATATAACGTCCCTGTAACCTTTGGCTTTTTTTAAGTGAATTTCTATGTTTTAAAAAAATTCTATTTTCTAACTATAACGTCCCTGTAACCTTTTGTTTTTGTGGCAGCCCCATAGACCCCTCTGGGACCACCACTTCCCCGGGGCTACATTAAATTAACATAAGGGGGTGACATGCAGACCCCTCTAGACCCCAGTGACGACTACCTCCCTAGAGCACCATAATTAAAAAAGTTAGGGGGTCACGTCGACCCTCCCTGGGTCCCGGGAACCACCACCTCCCCAGGATAAAATAAAATAAATATATGAGGGGGCTGCATGGACCCCCTGGCCCTGTGGACCCCCACATTCCCGGGGCTACAATAAATAAATATTAGGGGTCCATGGGGCCTGCTGGGCCCAAGGGACCACCATCTCCCCACAATGACATTATTTAAAAAGTTTTGGGGGCCACGCGGACCCCCCTGGGTCCTGGCTACTACCACCTCCCCGGGACAACATAAAATAAATATATGGGAAGTCGCATTGACTGCAGGGCCCCGGAGACTGCCACCTCCCTGGGGCTACATTAAATAAATATAAGTGGGGCCACATGGATCTCCCGGGCCCCGAGGACCACCACCTCCCAGGGCCAAATAATAATTTTTAAATGGGAGGGGGGCTATGTGGCCCCCCTCCCCAGGCCTCTTTTGGCCCCAGGGATCCCATCCCTCAGGGTCCAGCCTATAGTTTGTTTTATTTTAATAAAGGGAGCCCCATGCCAATTCTGGCCCTGGGGACCCCATCCCCCAGGGCCCAGCCATGTTTTCTGGGTTCCCTGGAGCCTGCCCAGGGCACCCAGTGTGCAATAGGACCACAGGGGAGCCTCAAGCCCCTCCAGTCCCAGCCGACTCCTTACTCATGCGGGAGCTGGCATTGCTCCTGCAAGCAGGGAGCTGCTTTAAATACAGCTCCCTGCTTGCAGGAGAAATGTTTTCATCTGTTTCCCTGCATGCAGGGAAACAGATGAAAACTCGGCTTTCTGCTAGCGGAAGGTGTTTATCAATTCCCGCTTGCAGAAAGCATAGTTATGCTTGCTTTTGCTTCTTGGGAGCTGTCAGCTCCCATGAAGCAAAAGCAAACAGCTGCCTCCTGAGGATGGGCACCTCAGTAGGTAGCAGGAGCCAGCCCTGGGGAATGGTGGTCCCTAGGGCCATTAGTGGCTCCACGAGGGGGGCCATGCGGCCCCCTTTCTTGGTAAAATTTTGCTCTGGGGAGATGGTGGTCCCTGGGGCCAGGGGTCCACAAAGGACCCCCTACGTGCATTTATTTCTGACCTGGGGAGGTGGTGGTCTTCGGGGCTGCAAGGGAGGATGCGTACACCACCGCATCATTTTACATTAATAGCACCAGGGAGGTAGCGGTAATCAGGGCTGCACAGGCCCCCTATGCATTATTTTATAACAATTTGCCCTGCATATTTAAACACCAGTACCTGCAGAGGTGGTGGTCCCTGAGGCTTTTCTAAAGTCTAGGAGGTGGTACTATGAGCCCCTTCCTTACTTTTAATAACCCCTCATGCCCCTGGGAGCCCACATTTATTTTGACAATTTTGCCACAAATCCACCTGTGAATTTGTAGCAAAATTGCAATTTAATATCTTTTTAATGCCCAGCGGGGTTACTGTGGGACCCCCCCCACCATATCTGGGGGGGTCAGGGTATTCCTACTCTGCCCCCTTTTCTTTATTTTTTACATTTTGTGTGGGTCTCGGCTTCAAGCTAAGTCCCTAGATTGGTGCCAACACTTTGAGCATGGGGACTGTGGATCCGCGTGTCCACCGCAAGGATACGTGCCCCTAGATATCTGTATTTTTTAACATTAAATATCTCTAAAACTAATGAATGGATCTACACTAAATCACAAAAGCATGCTTTCTGGACCAACATCTAGCTTTCTGGCAAATTTGGTGTAATTCCGTTCAGCTGTTCGGGCTGTATTCGTGTTCAAAATCTGTATGGGAAAATGCATGTGGAAAACATGTTTTAGGACCCCTTTTTCTTGGCCCCAGCTTGATGGATCATGCCGCAACTTTCAACTCAGCAGCTGTACCAACTAAAGTATAAGTTTCAAAAATGTCATGAAGATTCATCAGTCGACGCCAAAGTTATTGGCAAATCCGAGATTGTTCTTTCTAACGAAACTAGGTTCTAACTATAATTACCGACTGGCGAATGGCAGTAGGTAATATATATATATATATATATATATATATATATATATATATATATACATATATATATATATATATATACACTATTTAAATTCCAATACTAGCGCGGCGTGTCATGTGATCAACACCAGGTCCCTGCGGTTGAAACGCGTCATGGCAGGCACAAGCCTGTGATTTACTTTTGTGCCGTTACATGGAATAAAGCACTGTGATGTATCTTAGACTTCACAGCATTTTTTGAGGTCCGTACCTGGATTGTCCCGTCGTTGGAATGGTGGGCCAGGACTTTTGACTCTTTATATATATATATATATATATATATATATATATATATATATATATATATATATTATCTACTGGCGGTCGCCAGTAGATAGTTATAGTTACAACCTATTATCCATAGGAAATCCGCGACATTCTATTTGAAATAACTCTCTTGCCGGTTGACGTATCTTCGCAAAATTTTCAAACTTTGTGGGGCGCTCCGGTCCGCTCCTACCCTGAAAGTCTCGGGGATTCGTCAAGCGGGGGCCGAGAAAAGGGGGGTCCCAAAACGCGTTTTCCCCATGCAATTTTCCATAGGAAACTTTAGACACGGCTACAGCCCGAACTGCTGAACGGAATTACACCAAATTTGGCAAAGAGGTAGTTCTTGGTTCAGAAAGAACCCTTTTGTTAAATGGTGTAAATCCGTTCAGTAGTTGCTGAGAAAATCAAAAGTAAAAAGATAGTGATATCTATGGCCGAGTAGGGTCCGCGTTCCGTCAGCGCACCCTGCGCGCACCGTCCCGATCACGAGCTGCATGTTAATTGGCTGTCAGCTGGCTGTCAACATTCCGATTCAGGAAATGTTGGCAGCCATTTTGTCCTCGGTAGAACCGAGGGACAGAAACAAGTGCGCAAAGCGCACAAAGGGGGCAGGGTAGAAACACCCTGACCCCCTAGGTTTGCTCAGGGGGTCCCACAAGGACCCCTGGGCAAAAAAATAAAAAAATTTTTTAAAAATCGGCAGGATGCGCTCAGGGTGCGCGAATCCTGCCGAAAAAAAAAATTGGGCCAAGTCCCGGGGGCATGCTGGGGGGGTTAATTTATGTGTGGGGGCCTCTAAGGGCTCCCCAAGCCCTGGGGACCACCACTCCCCGGGGCTTTATGTATAATGGTGCGGGAGGGCTCTGAGCCCTCCCGCAGCCCCGGGGACCGCCACCTCCCCGGGCTTCTTTTTTATTTTTGAAAAACCTGTGTGGGGGGCTCCAGCCCCACATGCCCCGGGGACCACCACCTCCCCGGGGCACTAAGAAAATTACAATGGGGGTCGGTTTTGGACCTCCAAGCCCCGGGGACCACCACCTCCCGGGGCTTTCAAAATGTAAGGAGGGGGCCGCGCGCCCCCTCCTGGAGCCTGTGGTGGCCCTGGGGACCGCCACCCCCCAGGGCCGGCTCCTGCAGTGTCCCGGGGTGCCTACCCCCGGGACACTGCTGTTTGTAATGACAGGACGGGAGCCTCGCGGCTCCCGTCCTGTCATTGCAAACTGCTTTGGATATTGGAAGAGAGAGCAGGAAACCTAAGCTGATTGCTTTTCCACATGGGGAGCAGCATGTTAGCTGCTCCCCATGTGTAGCAATGCCGGCTCCCGTAGGACACGGGGAGCCGGCGGGACTGTGGGGGTTTGGGGACCCCCCACAGTCCCCAACGAGAGGCCAGGCCCCGGGGATGGGGTCTCCGGGGCCATAAGTGGCCACGGAGGGGGCCACGCAGCCCCCTCCCCAAAGGAAAAAAAAAAGGAAAAAAAAAAAAAGTGCAAGGCCGGCCCCGGGGATGGGGTCCCCGGGCCTTAATGGCCTGAGGAGGGGGCCACGCAGCCCCCTCCAAATAAAAAAAGAGGCCATGCCCCGGGGATGGGGTCCCCGGGGCCAATACAGGCCCAGGGAAGGGGGGTCACGCGGCCCCTTTCCCGTTTTTTTTTAAATTTTAATTTAAAAAAGGGGTAAGGCCCTGGGGGATGGGGTCCCCAGGGCCTAAAAATAGGCAAAAGGAAGGGGGCTACACAGCCCCCTTCAGGGGGAAAAAAAAAAAAACGATCGGGCCCGCAGGCCACGCCCCCTTCCTTCACCACTCTGCAAACGCGCCCCCTGGCGTGTTTGCAGAGGGAGAACGAATTCCCCTTGAATAATGGGGGTCCCTGGGGTCCAACTAGCTCACCAGGAACCTCCAGTATGCGCCAGGGGGCTGCCTTGCAGAGAGGTGTACAGAGGCCACGCCCCTTTACACCTCTCTGCAACGCAGCTCTGTGGCGCTTTTGGAGGTATATGGTGGGCTAGTTGGACTCCGGGACCCTCAGGATTCAAGGGGACTTAATTCCTCAACTTAAAACGCGCCACGGGCGCGTTTGCACAGTGGTGAAGGGAGGGGCGGGGCTTCAGGTGACATGTGTGCAAACAGGCCCCGTGGCGCGTTTTAGATGGGGAATTAAATCCCCTTCAATCCTGAGGGTCCCTGGGGCCAACTAGCCCAACAGGTACATCCAGAAAGCGCCACAGAGCTGCGTTGCAGAGAGGTGTAAAAAGGGTGTGGCCTCTCTACACGTCTCTGCAACGCAGCCCCTGGCGCATATTGGAGGTTCCTGGTGGGCTAGTTGGCCCTAGGGACCCTCAGGATTCAAGGGGACTTAATCCCCAAACTTAAAACGCGCCACGGGGCGCGTTTGCACAGATGTCACCTCAGGCCCCGCCCCTCCCTTCACCATTGTGCAAATATTCTTCTAAAATCATCCGAAATACGAATTCCTATTTACTCACCTGTTATAAGGAGAGACCTCAGTGCTGCATCTTTCAGCCCAGTACTGGTCCTGAAAAGTAATTTTAACCGTACTTACCAGTAACTTGAATTTCCTTCCATAGGATATCATTGCCTGCTTTTTGTTGATAAAGATTCTAAGTGTTGATTTTTGAAACATACAAATATTCCTCTAAAATCAGCCGAAATACGAATTCCGATTTACTCACCTGTTATAAGGAGAGACCTCAGTGCTGTATCTTTCAGCCCAGTACTGGTCCTTAAAAGTAATTTTAACCGTACTTACCAGTAACTTGAATTTCCTTCCATAGGCTAACATTGACTGGTTTCACTTGGAAATTCTTCTAAGTGTGGAGTTTTGGAACTTTAAAATGTTCCTCTAAAATCAACCAAAGTACGAATTCCAATTTACTCACCTGTTATCAGGAGAGAACCCAGTGCTGCATCTTTTAGCCCAGCACTGACCCTGAAAAGTAATTTTAACCGTACTTACCAGTAACTTATATTTTCTTCCATAGGAATCCATTGTGTGGTTTTCAGCAGAAAAGTTTCAAAGTGTCGATTTTCACAAACTACAAATATTCCTAAAAAATCGCCTGTATGACTTAAACGCATTCTTTCAACTGTTTACAGGAGATGCACCAGTGCTGGATCCAGGATGCAACACTGAGTAAGAAAATGTAACGATAACAGTTTTTACCTTCTAAGTGAATTTCCTTCCATAGGATAACATTGGTGATTCTATGAGAAAAAGTTTCTAAGTGTCAACTTTTAAAGTACAATAATATTCCTTAAAAATCATGACTGTAACCAAAACGCTTTTACTCAACTGTTTACAGGAGATGTTCCAGGACTGAATCTAGGATCCAGTCCTGTGGTTAGAAAAGTAATCCATAAAGTAACTAATTGCATTTAACTAGAAATTCACATTGAGCTGAATGTTGCATTGTGTTTGAAAATGTGTTGCCCATTGCAACAACTGTAACTACTGTACTTAAAAGTCTATTGCCTATGTGCAAAGTATTTAAACTAAAGTAATTCATTCTGAGAAAGTATTTTTGTAATGTAATGTATAATGTAATTACAATGTAATTTAAAAATAAAATATGTAAAAAAAAATTGTTTCTGAAAATGTAGTAAATCATAATGAAAAAAATTTATATAACAATTAATACATTTAAAAATTGTCATTTACAAAACCTTTGAAATTCACTGAAAAAACCGTAGGTTTCAGACATGTTATAGTTACAAATTAGCATTTAAAAAACCTTTGAAATTCACTGAAAAAACCATAGGTTTCAGGGACGTTATAGTTACAAATTAGCATTTAAAAAACCTTTGAAATTCACTGAAAAAACCATAGGTTTTAGGGACAGTTATAGTTAGTTGGACATTGCACTCGTACAAAACCCGTGAAATTCCCCCGTTATAGTTAGTCCAGCTAACTATAACTCGCGCCCCGCAATGCACTGCTGATGACGTCACATATTACATCACTCATGACATGGTCAGTGACATCACTGATGACATCACTGATGACATCTCAAATGACATCACTGATGACATCATCCACGTGATAATTTCATGCATCTTCTCACACCCTAATATAACCTTTGATACACCCACTCTAAATTACAGACTGCCATTCGCAAAACCATAGACACTCCAACACCAATAACTACATACCCACTAACTGATTCTTAGGTCTACGCACACATCCACTCACTCACCCGTACAGTCACTCATACTTACGGTCACTCAGTACAGGACTATCATATGCACTCATACTCCTATATAGACACTCAAACACCGCCACTCATCCATAGAGGTACTCACACACCTAGTCAGTCATGCAAATAATTTAACACACTACCATTTACTCACCTATACAGTTATACACACACCAGCTCCCTTACTCATACAAATACTAGCACATTCTTACGCTCTTATACAATCACTGATACAAGCACACACTCATCCATACAGCCACTATCACAATCACTCACTCTCGCTTATAGCTATTTATATACTCCAACACACATATATACTGCCTTTCACATATGTAGTTACTCACACATGTACCACTGGGACATACATTCACTCACTAACACACTCTTACACACACTTACCCACCCATACAGTCTATCACAGATGCACTCTTGAAACCATCCACCCAGTGAATCACCCACTCACACATCTATGCACAGAGTCGCACACACCCCTCCCACACAAACACTCAGGCACCCATACAGATACTCACACAAGCATTCAATAACTCATATAGACACTCATGTAGCTATTCACAAACACATGCAGCCACTTACACAGCAACAGACAGACGGATACAGACATTCACCCAGTTTAGTCACTAACCCATGCATTCAGTAAGATACGTTAAATCACTCACTTATAGAGTCAGTCACGCACCTACTAAATCATCCATACAGACACTTACACACCCACTCATTCTTTAATACGTCTTTTCCTATATATATTAAAAATATTTAAACTTTTACAGAAACACACAGTCACTGGATGATGTCATCAGTGATGTCATTTGAGATGTCATCAGTGATGTCATCAGTGATGTCACTGACCATGTCATGAGTGATGTAATATGTGACGTCATCAGCAGTGCATTGCGGGGCGCGAGTTATAGTTAGCTGGACTAACTATAACGGGGGAATTTCACGGGTTTTGTACGAGTGCAATGTCCAACTAACTATAACTGTCCCTAAAACCTATGGTTTTTTCAGTGAATTTCAAAGGTTTTTTAAATGCTAATTTGTAACTATAACGTCCCTGAAACCTATGGTTTTTTCAGTGAATATATATATATATATATATATATATATATATATATATTATCTACTGGCGGTCGCCAGTAGATAGTTATAGTTAGGACCTATTATCCATAGGAAATCCGCGACATTCTATTTGCAATAACGTTGGCGCCGGTTGACGAATCTTCGTGAAAGCTTCCAACTTGTTGGGGCGCTCTGGTCCGCTCCTATCCTGAAAGTCTCGGGGTGATACGTCAAGCGGGGGCCGAGAAAAAAGGGGGGTCCCAAAACGCGTTTTCCCCATTCATTTTTCCATAGGAACCTTTAGTCGCAGCTACAGCCCGAACTGCTGAACGGAATTACCCCAAATTTGGCAAAGAGGTAGCCCTTGGTTCAGACTGGTGCCTTTTGCTAAAATGGTGTAAATCCGTTCAGTAGTTCCTGAGAAATTCACAATTAAAATCACATATATATCTATGGGCGCGTCGGATCCGCGTACCCTCCCGATCACGAGCTGCATGCTAATTGGCTGTCAACACTCCAAATCAGGAAGTGTTGGCAGCCATTCTGTCCTCGGTAGAACCGAGGGACAGAAACAACTGCGCAAAGCGCAAAAGGGGGCAGGGTAGAAACACCCTGACCCCCTAGGTCTGCTCAGGGGTCCCACAAGGACCCCTGTGCAAAAAGCATTTTTTTTTTAAATCGGCGGGATGCGCTTAGGGTGCGCGGATCCGCCGAGAAAAAAAGAAACAAGTGCGCAAAACGCACAAAGGGGGCAGGGTAGAAACCCCTAACCCCCTAGGCCTGCTCAGGGGTCCCACAAGGACCCCTGGGCAAAAAAGCATTTTTTTAAAAAAAATCGGCAGGATGCGCTCAGGGAGCGCGGATCCTGCCGAAAAAAAAAATCGAAGCGCGGTCTCCCGCGCTCGATGTTAATTTGCCCCCGGGTGGGCCAAGTCCCGGGGGCATGCTGGGGAGGTTTATTTTATGTATGGGGGCCTCCAAAGTCCCCCAAGCCCCGGGGACCGCCACCCCCGGGGCTTTATCATTAATGGTGCGGGAGGGCTCTGAGCCCTCCCGCAGCCCCGAGGACCGCCACCTCCCGGGGCTTTTTTAATTTATTTTTAAAACCTGTGTGGGGGGCTCCAGCCTCCACATGCCCCGGGGACCACCACCTCCCTGGGGCACTAAGAACATTGAAAATGGGGGTCCGTTTTGGACCCCCAAGCCCCGAGGACCACCACCTCCCCGGGGCTTTCAAAATGTAGGGAGGGGGCCGCGCGGCCCCCTCCTGGAGCCCTTGATGGCCCTGGGGACCGCCACCCCCAGGGCCGGCTCCTGCAGTGTCCCGGGGTGCCTACCCCCGGGACACTGTAGTTTGCTATGACAGGACTGGAGCCTCGCGGCTCCCGTCCTGTCATAGCAAACTTAGTTTGCATTTTGAAAGAGAGAGCAGGAAACCTGCTCTCTCTTTCAAAATGCAAACCAATGCTTTTCCACACGGGGAGCAGCATGTTAGCTGCTCCCCATGTGGAAAGGAATGCCGGCTCCCGTAGGACACGGGGAGCCGGCGGGACTGTGGGGGTTTGGGGACCCCCCACAGTCCCCAAGAAGAGGCCAGGCCCCGGGGGATGGGGTCCCCGGGGCCATAAGTGGCTCAGGAGGGGGGCCACGCAGCCCCCCTCCCCAAATAAAAAAATAAAAAAAATAAGGGCAAGGCCGGCCCCAGGGGATGGGGTCCCCGGGGCCTTAAATGGCCTGAGGAGGGGGGCCACGCAGCCCCCCCCATATTTTTTATTTAAAAAAGAGGGCATGCCCCGGGAGATGGGGTCCCTGGGGCCAAAAGTGGCCGAGGGAAGGGGGGCGACGCGGCCCCCCTCCCATAAAAAAACAAAAAAACGGCATCGTGCCGGAGGCCCCGCCCCTCCCTGCAGTACTCTGCAAACGCGCCCCCTGGCGCGTTTTAAGAAGGGAAGTAATTCCCCTTGAATACTGGGGGTCCCTGGGGCCAACTAGCCCACCAGGAACCTCCAGTATGCGCCAGGGGCTGCCTTGCAGAGAGGTGTACAGAGGCCACGCCCCTTTTACACCTCTCTGCAACGCAGCTCTGTGGCGCTTAATGGAGGTAGCTGGTGGGCTAGTTGCACCCCAGGGACCCTCAGGATTCAAGGGGAGTTAATCCCCTGACTTAAAATGCGCCACGGGCGCGTTTGCACAGTGGTGAAGGGAGGGCGAGGCCTGAGGTGACATGTGTGCAAACAGGCCCCATGGCGCGTTTTAAGATGGGGAATTAAATCCCCTTCAATCCTGAGGGTCCCTGGGGCCAACTAGCCCAACAGGTACATCCAGAAAGCGCCACAGAGCTGCGTTGCAGAGAGGTGTAAAAGGGGTGTGGCCTCTCTACACGTCTCTGCAACGCAGCCCCTGGCGCATACTGGAGGTTCCTGGTGGGCTAGTTGGCCCCTAGGGACCCTCATGATTCAAGGGACTTAATCCCCCAACTTAAAACGCGCCACAGGGCGCGTTTGCACAGATGTCACCTCAGGCCCCGCCCCTCCCTTCACCATTGTGCAAATATTCCTCTAAAATCTGCCGAACTACGAATTCTGATTTACTCACCTGTTATCAGGAGAGACCTCAGTGCTGCATCTTTCAGCCCAGTACTAATCCTGAAAAGTAATTTTAACCGTACTTACCAGTAACTTGAATTTCCTTCCATAGGATATCATTGCCTGCTTTTTGCTGAAAAAGTTTCTAAGTGTTGATTTTTGAAACATACAAATATTCCTCTAAAATCAGCCGAAATACGAATTCCGATTTACTCACCTGTTATCAGGAGAGACCTCAGTGCTGTATCTTTCAGCCCAGTACTGGTCCTGAAAAGTAATTTTAACCGTACTTACCAGTAACTTGAATTTCCTTCCATAGGCTAACATTGACTGGTTTCACTTGGAAATTCTTCTAAGTGTGGAGTTTTGGAACTTTAAAATATTCCTCTAAAATCAGCCGAAATACGAATTCCGATTTACTCATCTGTTATCAGGAGAGACCTCAGTGCTGCATCTTTCAGCCCAGTACTGATCCTCAAAAGTAATTTTAACCGTACTTACCAGTAACTTGAATTTCCTTCATAGGCTAACATTGACTGGTTTCACTTGGAAATTCTTCTAAGTGTGGAGTTTTGGAACTTTAAAATATTCCTCTAAAATCAGCCGAAATACGAATTCCGATTTACTCACCTGTTATCAGGAGAGACCTCAGTGCTGCATCTTTCAGCCCAGTACTGACCCTGAAAAGTAATTCTAACCGTACTTACCAGTAACTTGTATTTCCTTCCATAGGAATCCATTGTCTGGTTTTCAGCAGAAAAGTTTCAAAGTGTCGATTTTCACAAACTACAAATATTCCTTAAAAATCGCCTGTATGACTTAAACGCATTCTTTCAACTGTTTACAGGAGATGCACCAGTGCTGGATCCAGGATCCAACACTGAGTAAGAAAAAGTAACGATAACAGTTTTTACCTGCTAAGTGAATTTCCTTCCATAGGATAACATTGGTGATTCTATGAGAAAAAGTTTCTAAGTGTCAACTTTTAAAATACAATAATATTCCTTAAAAATCACTACTGTAACCAAAACGCTTTTACTCAACTGTTTACAGGAGATGTCCCAGGACTGAATCTAGGATCCAGTCCTGTGGTTAGAAAAGTAATCCATAAAGTAACTAATTGCATTTAACTAGAAATTCAGATTGAGCTGAATGTTGCATTGTGTTTGAAAATGTGTTGCCCATTGCAACAACTGTAACTACTGTACTTAAAAGTCTATTGCCTATGTGCAAAGTATTTAAACTAAAGTAATTCATTCTGAGAAAGTATTTTTGTAATGTATAATGTAATTACAATGTAATTTAAAAAATAAAATATGTAAAAAAAAATTGTTTCTAAAAATGTAGTAAATCAGTATGAAAAAATAAATATAACAATTAATACATTTAAAAATTGTCATTTACAAAACCTTTGAAATTCACTGAAAAACCGTAGGTTTCAGACATGTTATAGTTAGGAATTAGCATTTAAAAAACCTTTGAAATTCACTGAAAAACCATAGGTTTCAGACACGTTATAGTTAGAAATTAGCATTTAAAAAACCTTTGAAATTCACTGAAAAAACCATAGGTTTCAGGCACGTTATAGTTAGAAATTAGCATTTAAAAACCTTAGAAATTCACTGAAAAAACCATAAGGTTTTAGGGACAGTTATAGTTAGTTGGACATTGCACTCGTACAAAACCCGTGAAATTCCCCCGTTATAGTTAGTTCAGGTAACTATAACTCGCGCCCGCAATGCACTGCTGATGACGTCACATATTACATCACTCATGACATGGTCAGTGACATCACTGATGACATCACTGATGACATCTCAAATGACATCACTGATGACATCACTGATGACATCACTGATGACATCATCCATGTGAGAATTTAATGCATCTTCTCACACCCTAATATAAGTTTTGATACACCCACTCTACATTACAGACTGCCATTCTCAAAACCATACACACTCCAATACCAATAAGTACATACCCACTCACTGATTCTTAGGTCTACACACACACACATCTACTCACTCACCCGTACAGTCACTCATACTTACAGTCACTCAGTACAGGACTATCATATGCACTCATACACCTATATAAACACTCACACAACGCAACTCATCCATAGAGGTACTCACACACCTAGTCAGTCATGCAAATAATTAATCACACTCCAATTTACTCACCTATACAGTTATACACACCAGCTCACTTACTCATAAAAATACTAGCACATTCTTACGCTCCTATGCAATCACTGATGCAAGTACACACTCATCCATATAGCCACTCTCACAATCACACACTCTCACTTATAGCCATTTATATACTCCAACACACATATATACTGCCTTTCACATATGTAGTTACTCACACATGTACCACTGAGATATACATTCAATAACTAACACACCCATACACACACTCACCCACCCATACAGTCCATCACAGACGCACTCTTGAAACCATGCACCCAGTGAATCACCCACTCACACATCTATGCACAGAGTCACACACACCCCACCCACACAAACACTGAGGCACCCATACAGATACTCAGAGAACCAATCCATAACCCATATAGACACTCATTTAGCTAGTCAGAAACCCATGCAGTTGCTTACACAACAACAGACAGACGGATACAGACATTCACACAGTTTAGTCACTCACCCATGCATCCAGTAAGATACGTTTAATCACTCACTTATAGACTCAGTCACGCACCTACTAAATCATCCATTCAGGCGCTTCTACACCCACTCATTCTTCAATACGCCTTTCCCTATATATATTAAACATATTTAAACTTTACAGAAACACACAGTCACTGGATGATGTCATCAGTGATGTCATCAGTGATGTCATTTGAGATGTCATCAGTGATGTCATCAGTGATGTCATCAGTGATGTCACTCACCATGTCATGAGTGATGTAATATGTGACGTCATCAGCAGTGCATTGCGGGCGCGAGTTATAGTTACCTGAACTAACTATAACGGGGGAATTTCACGGGTTTTGTACGAGTGCAATGTCCAACTAACTATAACTGTCCCTAAAACCTTATGGTTTTTCAGTGAATTTCTAAGGTTTTTTAAATGCTAATTTCTAACTATAACGTGCCTGAAACCTATGGTTTTTTCAGTGAATATATATATATATATATATATATATACATATATATATATATATATATACAGACCTGGTTGTTTGTGGTCACAAATAAAACTCTTTAAAGCGAGCCAGAGTGTGCTGGAGTCCGTTCACATGCTGGAGCAGGCAGTTTAAATTATATATATATATATATATATATATATATATATATATATATATTATCTATTGGCGGTCGCCAGTAGATAGTTATAGTTAGGACCTATTTTCCATAGGAAATTCGCAACATTCTATTTCCAATAACTTTGGCGCCGGTTGATGAATCGTCGCGAAATTTTCAAAACTCGTGGGGCGCTCCGGTCCGCTCCTATCTTTAAAGTTTCGGGGTGATTCGGCAAGCGGGGGCCGAGAAAAAAGGGGGGTCCCAAAACGTGTTTTCTCCATGTTAATTCCCATAGGAAATTTTAGACACGGCTACAGCCCGAACTGCTGAACGGAATTACACCAAATTTGGCAAAAAGGTAGCGCTTGGTTCAGAAAGCGACCTTGTTTTTAAATGGTGTAAATCCGTTCAGTAGTTGCTGAGAATTTCAAAATATAAGAGTCAAAAAAATCAATTTCCCATAGGGAACTTTGTGCAAGGCTACAGCGGAAACTACTGAACTGATTTACCCCAAATTTGGCATAAAGGTACTGCTTGGCTCAGAAAGCAACCTTTTCAAAAATGGTGTAAATCCGTTCAGTAGTTTTTTAAATATTAAAGGAAAAAGAACTATATATATCTGGGCGGAGCCTAACCACACATGTCATCGTGAGATCTCATTGGCTGTCAGCACTTCATCCAAGAAGTGTTGGCAGCCATCTTGGGACCATATGATAGTACCCCAATGAAATGCATTGTAGTGAATAGAAGATTTTGAGGGTCACCAAAAGGAGAACTATAAAGGGTGATAACAGACTTTAGTTACATTAGAATTCATTTGTTGATGGTACCATACTAATTTTAGGAATTGTGGTGTGTTCTAGGGTGATTTTACCCTGTGAAAAACCTTCTGCTGGGATTTCATGAATCATGTTTGAGAGAAAACAATTTTCTCATGCTTGTCCCATAGAGGTTTGGAAGGTGCTCCAGAAGCTAAAATGAGAGCATATTTTCTGTAAATTCACATTATCTTTCTCAGTCATGTGAGAATGAAGTCTGACATTCTCAGTAAAACATGTAAATCCAACAAGGGCAGAGACTGTCAGTTGGTTCCTTTGTGTTCTACTGCAGCTTCCCAGAGTGTTCTTAAGAACAACTAGAGCGCTAACAACCTTACCTATGACAAAAGTATGGCACACCTGAAGCCATCTTGATTGGAATAAACTGGTAACACTTAAAACATTTAATTTAAAAAGGAACAAAATGATGGGGTTCATTTTGTCTTAGAAATTATGGTTAGTGCTGTAGAAAGAAAAATTAGGACATGTTTTAAGTGAGATCTCAAATATCTTCCTGTTATATTTCAACAGGAGCAGCCTGCCTGTTGATTCCTTTGTGTTCTACTGCAGCTTCCCAGAGTATTCTAAAGAACAACTAGAGCGCTAACAGTCTTACTTATGAAAAAATTATGGCACACCTGAAGCCATCTTGATTGGAATAAACCGGGAACACTTAAAACATTTAATTTAAAAAGGAACAAAATAAGGGGGTTCATTTTGTCATAGAAATTATGGTTAGTGCTATAGAAAGAAAAATTAGGACATGTTTTAAGTGAGATTACAAATATCTTCCTGTTATATTTCAATAGGAACAGCCTGCCAGTTGATTCCTTTGTGTTCTACTGCAGCTTCCCAGAGTGTTCTAAAGAACAACTAGAGCGCTAACAGTCTTACTTATGACAAAATGATGGCACACCTGAAGCCATCTTGATTGGAATAAACTGGTAACACTTAAAACATTTAATTTAAAAAGGAACAAAATGATGGGGTTCATTTTGTCATAGAAATTATGGTTAGTGCTGTAGAAAGAAAAATTAGGACATGTTTTAAGTGAGATCTCAAATATCTTCCTGTTATATTTCAACAGGAGCAGCCTGCCAGTTGATTCCTTTGTGTTCTACTGCAGCTTCCCAGAGTGTTCTAAAGAACAACTAGAGCGCTAACAGTCTTACTTATGAAAAAATTATGGCACACCTGAAGCCATCTTGATTGGAATAAACCGGTAACACTTAAAACATTTAATTTAAAAAGGAACAAAATGAGGGGGTTCATTTTGTCATAGAAATTATGGTTAGTGCTGTAGAAAGAAAAATTAGGACATGTTTTAAGTGAGATTACAAATATCTTCCTGTTATATTTCAATAGGAGCAGCCTGCCAGTTGATTCCTCTGTGTTCTACTGCAGCTTCCCAGAGTGTTCTAAAGAACAACTAGAGCGCTAACAGTCTTACTTATGACAAAATTATGGCACACCTGAAGCCATCTTGATTGGAATAAACCGGTAACACTTAAAACATTTAATTTAAAAGGAAAAAAATGAGGGGGTTCATTTTGCCATAGAAATTATGGTTAGTTCTGCAGAAAGAAAAATTAGGGCATGTTTTAAGTGAGATCGCAAATCCTCTTCTATTTCATTAGAAAATTCTGACATGCAGACTGAAACAATCACTTTCAATACCAGTAGTAGACTTCCAGTTAACTCCCTGGTGAGCAGTAGCTTTACTACAGTGATCTAATGAGCAACTAGAGTGCTAACATTCTGAATTTATGGCAAATGTGTGACACATCTGAATGCCTTCTTGATGGAATCAAAGTAAAAACTGAAAGCATTTCCTACTGAGGAGACTGCAGTAAATGAGGAAATTAGGAAACTTCATAACAAATAAGTATCCCAAGATGGCCACCAGAGAAAAAGAGCCCAAATGTAGCACAAATATCACCCACATGTAGCCCACATATAGCCCAATGACAGAAGTGTGGAAAACACTTTTTATTTTTAGTTTTTTTGCAGTTTTATATTGTGCAGACCGGTCAGGTATTGGAGCGTTGCATCTTACTTGGACCCCTTATTGCGTATTTTGCACGAAGTACATGAGATTGATCTTGCGAAACATTGAACTTTACTATTCTGTTAACCTGAAGTTGCTCTGAACCGGGCTTTATAACACCCATTTTTATCTACTGGTTTTAATTAATTCTCACTGTATTGTATTAAGAAAGAGGATTTACTGTTTTTATGTACACTTTTATGATCTATGTTTCTAATTCAGATCGAATAAAGTTTAATGAATGTAAATGAAGTCTCCCAAGATGGCCACCAGAGAAAAATGAGCACAAATGTAGCACAAATATCACCCAGACGTAGCCCACGTATAGCCCAATGACAGAAGTGTGGAAAACACTTTTTATCCTTTGTTTTTTTGCAGTTTTATATAGTGCAGGCTGGTCAGACATTGGAGTGCTTTACATGAGCATTGGTTACATCATACAAGGACAAACTCATTTTGGTTGTAGGCATGGGGAGATTAAGTGATTTGACCAGAATCACAGAATGACGAGCTGAAGCAGAAACTCCAACTTGGTAACACCACATTTTCTCCCCTAAGCGTAACATTTAATCAAGTGGTCAACTGGATAAAAAACATAGAGATAACAAATAATTCAAAAGTGCTTGGTCGCTATTTGAGAACTGCTTGGCTCAGAAAGCGACCTTTTTAAAAATGGTGTAAATCCGTTCGGTAGTTGCTGAGAAATTGTAAAAACAAATATCGATATCTAGAGGCGCGGTGGATCCGCGAACCCTCCCGACCACGAGCTTCATTTTAATTGGCTGCCAACACTCCAAACCAGGAAGTGTTGGCAGCCATCTTGTGACTCGGTAGAACCGATTCACAAGAAAACAGGGAAACAAAGGTGAAAAAGAAGAAAAGGGGCAGGGTAGAAACACCCTGACCCCCTAGGCCTGCTCAGGGGGTCCCACAAGGACCCCCAGGGCCCAAAAAAGCATTTTTTTTTTTAAATTGACGAAATTCGCGCTGGGATAGCGAATCCCGACAAAATGTAAAAAAAATGAAGCGCGGGATACCGCACTTCATTTAATTGAGACCCCCGGGTGGGCCAGGTCCCGGGGGCATTGCCAACAAATATATGCAGGGCCCACGGGGGCCCCCGCAGCCCCGGGGACCGCCACCTCCCGGGGCTTGTTTTTTTAATGTTTGGGGGGGCCTCCAAGGCCCCCCCAAGCCCCGGGGACCGCCACCGCCAGGGCTTTTATCAAATAGGGACCCTCAGGATTCAAGGGGAATTAATCCTCCAACTTACCCTGAGCACTACTGATGCAGTCCACCCATCGCCCTGTCACTACCCATGCACTCCTCCAATCAACCAGCGAGCACCATGTACTTATCCAATCACTCCGCCAAAACACAAGCACTTATAAATTCACCATCCACTCTCCTTGCAGTACTCTAATCATCCAGTCAGTACCCATGTACTCATCCAATGACCCAGGCACTAACTCATGGCAAATACAGAGGAGGTCATGCTAATCACAGGGGTACCCCAATGCATAGTGTTCCCTAGTGTATGTAGGTGTTTTCACTGTATTCTAAGTGTCTTTTACCACCAGAGACAGAGTCAGTTACCACCAGTACCCATCAGCAAAAGTTGGGGGCACAGGAGTACTTTCTACTCCTCTGTTGGTTCTTTCTGCACATCTCTTCCTTCTTCTTGCACTTTTCTTCGTCTTTCTGGACTTCTGTTGCCTCTTTCTGCATTTGTCTTCCTTCTTTCTTCGCTTTTCTTCTTCTTTCTTCACATGTCCTACCTCTGTAGGCATAGTTAGAAACTAGCATTTAAAAAACCTTTGAAATTCACTTAAAAAACCATAGGTTTCAGGCATGTTATAGTTAGAAATTAGCATTTAAAAACCTTTGAAATTCACAGAAAAACCATAGGTTTCAGGTACGTTATAGTTAGAAATTAGCATTTAAAAAACCTTAGAAATTCACTGAAAAACCATAGGTTTTAGGGAATGTTATAGTTAGTTGGACATTTCACTCGTACAAAACCAGAGAAATTCACCCGTTATAGTTAGTTCAGCTAACTATAACTCACGCCCCCGCAATGCACTGCTGATGACGTCACATATGACATCACTCATGACATGGTCAGTGACATCACTGATGACATCACTGATGACATCTCAAATGACATCACTGATGACATCACTGATGGCATCATCCGTGTGATAATTTGATGCATCTTCTCACACCCTAATATAACCTTTGATACACCCACTCTAAATTACAGACTGCCATTCTCAAAAACCATAGACACTCCAACACCAATAACTACATACCCACTCACTGATTCTTAGGTCTACACACACATCCACTCACTCACCCGTACAGTCACTCATACTTACGGTCACTCAGTACAGGACTATCATATGCACTCATACACCTACATAGACACTCACACACCGCCACTCATCCATAGAGGTACTCACACACCTAGTCAGTCATGCAAATAATTAATCACACTGCCATTACTCACCTATACAGCTATACACACACCAGCTCACTTACTCATACAAATACTAGCACATTCTTACGCTCTTATACAATCACTGATACAAGTACACACTCATCCATACAGCCACTCTCACAATCACACACTCTCACTTATAGCCATTTATATACTCCAACACACATATATACTGCCTTTCACATATGTAGTTACTCACACATGTACCACTGAGATATACATTCACTCACTAACACACCCATACACACACTCACCCACCCATACAGTCCATCACAGATGCCCTCTTGAAACCATGCACCCAGTGAATCACCCACTCACACATCTATGCACAGAGTCACACACACCCCACCCACACAAACACTCAGGCACCCATACAGATACTCAGACAACCAATCAATAACTCATATAGACACTCATGTAACTATTCACAAACCCATGCAGCCGCTTACACAGCAACAGGCAGAAGGATACAGACATTCACACAGTTTAGTCACTAACCCATGCATTCAGTAAGATACGTTTAATCACTCACTTATAGAGTCAGTCACGCACCTACTAAATCATCCATTCAGACACTTATACACCCACTCATTCTTCAATACGCCTTTCCCTATATATATTAAACATATTTAAACTTTACAGAAACACACAGTCACTGGATGATGTCATCAGTGATGTCATTTGAGATGTCATCAGTGATGTCATCAGTGATGTCACTGATCATGTCATGAGTGATGTCATATGTGACATCATCAGCAGTGCATTGCGGGGGCGCGAGTTATAGTTAGCTGAACTAACTATAACAGGGGAATTTCTCTGGTTTTGTACGAGTGAAATGTCCAACTAACTATAACATTCCCTAAAACCTATGGTTTTTTCAGTGAATATATATATATATATTCAACTCGATAAATTTGCCGTCCCCAAACCTCCGCATGGCGATGAAGAAAGCACGAACTCCTCTGCAGGTAGGCGAAAACAATGTTTATTTCTCACATGGAGCCAGTCATTAAGCGTTTCGACCACCAAAGCAGCCTTGAACACATATATATATATATCCCAGCAAGAAAGTCGCGTTAGCTCGAGCCTCTTTCGGTGAGGAGTGTCTGGCGAGGTAGCGAACCTCAATAATCCCAACACAACTGTAGCAATCCTCAGTACGGGTAAACCACGAAGATGAATACAGAGCCAACACTCTATTCCAGTGAGCATATGTTCTATTCACACACGGCGACCAAAGTAAAACCCAACGCGTTTCAGAGTTCACGTACTCCTTGATCACAGGTATATATATATATTCACTGAAAAAACAACAGGTTTCAGGGACGTTATAGTTAGTTGGTCATTTCACTGACCATGTCATGAGTGATGTAATATGTGACGTCATCAGCAGTGCATTGCGGGGGCGCGAGTTAAAGTTAGCTCAACTATCTATAACGGCCAAATTTCTCTGGTTTTGTACGAGTGAAATGTCCAACTGACTATAACGTCCCTGAAACCTGTGGTTTTTTCAGTGAATTTCTAAGGTTTTTTAAATGCTAATTTCTAACTATAACGTCCCTGAAACCTATGGTTTTTTCCATTGAATTTCAAAGGTTTTTTAAATGCTAATTACTAACTATAACATAGTAGTCGCGTTTGCAGAGTGGTGCAGAAAGGGGGCTGGGGCTTCGACCAGTGCTCAGGAATTCTACTGCGTAGGACTTACAGGAGGTACCAAGGGGGCTTCTTGGCCCCCAAAGTCCCTCAGGAGTAAAGTGAACTTCATCCCCCAACCAGTAGTGTGCCAGGAGGCACGTTTGCAGAGTGGTGGAGAAAGGGGGGTGTGGTCTCCAAAAACCTCTTAACAATACCAGTGTGTGGGACTTACTGGAGGTAACAGGAGGGGTAGTTGGCCCCCAAGGACGTCCTTGGGGGCCAACTACCCCTCCTATTACCTCCAGTAAGTCCCACACAGCAGCATTGGTAAGTTTTCATAGCAGGCCACGCCCTCTTTGCCCACCATTCTGCAAACACACTCCCTGGCATGCTTTGGGATGGGGATTAAAGTCCCCTTCGATGGTGGGGGTCCTTAGGGGCCAACTAGCCTACCTGATACCTCCAGTAAGCCCCAGATAGCTGGATTGCTGAGAGCTGCACACAGGCCACGTCCCCTTTCTGCACCACTCTGCAAACGCGCCTCCTGACACTCTCTTGGTTGGGGGATAAAGTCCCCTTGCCTCATGAGGGTCCCTGGGGGCCAATTAGCCCTCCTGTTATAGCTAGTAAGCCCCACACATGGATTGCTGAGAGTGGTCCGAGGCCATGCCCCCTTTTTACACCACTTTGCAAACACACCTCCTGGCGCACTGCTGCTTGGGGGATGAAGTCCACTTTAGTCCTGAGGTCCTCAGGACACATGTGGACCTCATCGCCCCACCAGCAGTGCGCCAAGAGGCGCGTTTGCAGAGTGTGTAAAAAGGGCCATGGCCTCGGACCACCTCTCAACAATCCACTGTGTGGGGCTTACTGGAGGTACCTGGTGGGCTAGTTGGCCCCTAAGGACCCTTAAGATTCTAGGGACCTAATCCCCCATCCCAGAACGCGCCAGGAGGCGCGTTTGCAGAGTGGTGCAGGGAGGGGGCGGGGCCTTCAGCGAGATGCTGTTTTTTTTATTCTTTTTTTTCCTTAGAAGGGGGGCTGTCTGGCCCCCTTCTCATAATATTTTGTGGGCCCTGGAGTCTCCATCCCCCCGGGCCTTTGACATATTTTTTTTTTTTTAAACGGGAAGGGGGTCGCGCGCCCCCCCTCCCAAGGCCGATTTCGGCCCTGAGGACCCCATCCCCCGGGGCATGGTCATATGTTTATATATATATTCTTTAGATTAATAAAAGGAGGGGGCTGTGTGACCCCCCTCCTGAGGCCTTTTTCGGCCCCGGAGACCCCATCCCCCACGGCACTGCCTCGTTTTTTTAAAATTATTTTTTTTTCGGGAGGGGGGCCGCGTAGCCCCCTTTCCCTGGGCCACTTTTGGCCCCAGGGACCCCAACCCCTGGGGCCATCCCTCATGTTGGGGACCGCGGGGGGAGCCCCAATGCCCCCGCTGTCCCTGCCGGCTCCCCGCCTCCTGCGGGAGCCGGCATTGCTTGGGCAAAGGGAGCTGCTAACATGCAGCTCCCTTTGCCTAAAAGCAATTCTGCTTTGCTTCGTGGAAGCAAGAGCAGGTTTCCTGCACTCGTTTCCAAGAAGCAAAGCAGAAGTTTGCTATGACAGGGCAGGAGCCGTGCTCCTGCCCTGTCATAGCAAACTGCAATGTCCCGGGGGTGGGCACCCCGGGACATTGCTGGAGCCAGCCCTGGGGGGTGGCGGTCCCCAGGGCCAAGGGGGGCTCTAGGAGGGGGCCGCAGGGCCCCCTTCCCAATGTGAAATTTTCCCTGGGGAGGTGGTGGTCCCCGGGGGTCTGCAACAGACCCCCACCCTTAATTAAAATTGCCCCAGGGAGGTGGTGGTCCCGGGGGCCATGTGGGGGTGGCTCGAGCCCCCCCACACAACATTTTTTGTAAAGCAGCTGCTGGGGGCTGCGTGCCCCCGCATGTAATCAGTATGGCCCTAGGGAGCTGGTGGTCCCCGGGGCTGCGGGGGACCCCACAGGTCCCCGCACTATATTTTGTGATTGCCCCCAGGACCTGGACCACCGGGGGTCTTAATTAAACATTTTTTTTTTTGTCAGCGGGATCCAGTGCGAATCCTGCTGATTATATATTTTTTAATGCTTTTGGGGCCCTGGGGGACCCACTGAGCAGGCCTAGGGGGTCAGGGGGTCTCTACCCTGCCCTCTTATCTTGTGTTTTCACCCTTTTTCTTGTGACTCGGTTCTACCGAGTCACAAGATGGCTACCAGCACTTTCTGGTTTGAAGTGTTGGCAGCCAATCCGAGACAAGCTCGTGATCGGGAGGGTTTGCGGATCCCCCGCGGTCACCAGATATCGATATTTTTTATATATGAATTTCTCAGAAACTACTGAACGGATTTACACCATTTAAAGCAAAGAGTGAACTCTGGACAAAGAGCTACCTCTCTGCCAAATTTGGTGTAATTCTGTTCAGCAGTTTGGGCTGTAGCCGCGCCAAAAGTTTCCTAGGGAAATTAACATGGAGAAAACGTGTTTTGGGACCCCCCCTTTTTTCTCGGCCCCTGCTTGACGAATCACCCCAACAAGGGCTGACTGGAGCGCCCCATTAGTTTTGAAAATTTCACGAAGATTCGTCAACCGGCGCCAAAGATATTTATATACTCACTCGAACTCCCGTCCCAAGTACAAAACAGGCACTGACACTGCCCAGGTTCGTAAATTGAAACTCCAATATTTATTACAGCAAGAATATGACTACGATGGCAAGACGCGTTTCGGCAGTCTCAGCTGCCTTGTTCACTATATATATATGTGCTGGAGTGCCCCTGTAATCTTAAATATGTCGGTAGTACTATACTGCAGGGACATAAGAGGGTGCTCCAGCACTTAAGGGCTATCAAAAATCAAGACCCCTTATACCCAGTAGCTCGACATTTTAGTGAGAAACATGAATCAGACCCCCAACACCTTCGGTACTACTTAATTGACTGTGTGCCGATGAACAAAAAGAGGAGGTGATAGAGTGAAAGCGTTGAGACGATTAGAAACTAAATACATTTTAGAATTCGACTCCAGATCTCCCAAGGGTCTGAACATTACTGAAGACCTCTACACTTGCCTTTAACCTAAGAAATTTTGCAGAACTCTACAAAAATTAAATATGATAAATTCACTGTTTATCCAACAATGAGCGAGATGTCAATTAAGATTTTAACACTTGTTAGTTTAAAGACCACCGCCCACAATACTTTTTATCTTTTTAACACATGGTTTTTTATGGTATCTTAAGGTTATAGGTTCTTTAGACATATTAGCACTGAGCACTTTTTTATGCGATTTCTGCACAAGTTGTAGTTTAAAAACTTTCCAAATTGTAAATAGTCTAGATCAAAGGAGTGTCAGTAAACGTTATTTAGGAAGGTGTCAGTTATATCTTGATGCATCTACATTGGTATTATCAGTGAATTTAATTTGCAATATCAATGTCTACTAAACTTTGAAGATATAAATTGATGATTATATTATTGTATTTATGAAATACCATATATTGTATAGATGTACAACAACTCCATCTGCAGGTATTTATACCTGGACTGCATTGAATTGATTTGATAATTACTGCCGCAGGTTGACCACTATAGGTTCAATGGTTTTAGGATTTTATACGATATTCTTTTATTGCATTAGATGTATAACATCCGGTCAGAATATACAAATCAACTGCTTTTCCTTTTAAAATCCTTTTGATACTCAAATGCAACAATACAATAATCGTAATGTATGATCACAATATATCTATAATGACATATTATACAGTTTTAGATCATTTTAGGGTGTATATCACTTTAAATCAAAAAGAAAAATGGCCTATAAAAGTAAAACAGCTACCATGTAGCGCGTCATGTGAACAAGATCCCACGGGATCGAAACGCGTCATGCTGATGGTGTATCTAGGCTGAAATAAACTGTTCTAGCACCTACTTGTGGTCCTGGCTCCTTTGTTTCCTGTGGCAGCGAACAGAGGAAGGAATGAAAGGAGTATGCTGATATATATATATATATATATATATATATATATATATATATATATATATATATATATATATTAACTGAAAAAGGTTTACAGGGATGTAATAGTTAGGAAATACAATTAAAAAACCCTAGAAATTCACTCAAAAAACCAAAGGTTACAGGGATGTTATGGTTATGCTCAAATTTCAATCGCACAAAACCATAGAATTCGGCAGTTACAGTTACGTGAGCTAACTTATGTCCCCGCACTGCACTGCTAATCACCTCACATATTACATCAATCATGACACAGTTAGTGGCATCACTTATGACATCTCGAAAGACATGATGTCTGAATGGGTCTGTGAGTGGCTGTGAGAGTGTCTGAGTAGTTCTGAGAGTCGGTGCATGAGTGCCTGAGTGGGTTTGTGAGTGGGTGTGAGAGTGTCTTAATGCGTCTGTGAGTGGGTGCTTGAGTGTCTGAGTGGGTCTATGAGTGCATGTGAGAGTGTGTAAGTAGGTCTGTGAGTGTGTGTGTGAGTTTCTGAGTGGGTCTGCGAGTGGGTATATCAGTGTCTGACGAAGTCTGTGAGTGCCTGGGTGTGTGAGTGGTATCTAAGTGTCTGTGTGGGTGGCTGGGACACGAGGCAACCGTGTGAGAAGTTGGCCTGGCATATGCTGTCCACTAATTATAGTGGGCACCTTGCACCAGTCCAAACAACCCCTTATTGGAGATAGGTTAAAGACAACCTTTATTGAAAGCTATCCTAGTGGTAGCTATGGAGAGCAGCCTTCAGGCTAAGTCTTGAAGGAATGTAAAGCAGCTTGTTTTACCAGTCTATAATCTCTTGAGTGACCAAATGAAAGAGGACCACACCAGGTATATATTCAAAATATATGTATTTATTGCTAAACACACCCCTCTAGTCTCTTTATGCGGCTAGAGTTCAAGTACATAAATTATAAGTTAGTTATCTACAGTAATAGCACAAATACACGTTTGAGCCCCAGGGGCGTACCAAACCATATACCAATAAAGTGGTATAAGAACCACGACTGAGCTAGACACAAGGCCTAGAGCCTGTAGAAGTGCTTGGACCACAAGGAACCACCCAAGGCAGTGACACAGGGGACCCACGGGGGGCGCGTGCAGTGTATGAACACAACAGCGAACCACCGTTAACTTCTATGGGGAAAGTCGCGATTAGAATTTAAAAGAAAAGGGACACTTAGAGGAGGACTTGGAGCAAATCCTTTGAGAACTAGGCTGTTCTAGTGTCAATACCCACGGGAGCACCGGAGTACTCGAGTTACCTCACCCAGGGAGCCGGGTGCATAGGTGTCTTTCGGGGTCGGGTTTCGCTCGTCGCTTTCCGTGGCGATCTGCTGCAAAGTGCTGCTGGCGACCAAGTCGAAAGTGTTCGGGTGGATCCAAAGGTGGATCGAAGATCTGAAGAACCTGAAAGCAGAGGGGACAGAGCCTGGGTCACTAGCCAGTGACCAGGAAGGCGATGAGCAGATGCCCACCGATGTCGAGTGCTTCAGGTAGGTTGATGGTCATCTTGACTCTTCAGCCACGAGGTCCAGGAGGCATTGACGACAACCAGGAGCTGGATTCAAGCTGTCCCACGACGTCTGTCGATTGCAGGGGTGTCAGCGACCGGATTGGACCCAACAAGCCTTGGCAACGGCAAGTCTCATGGAAATAGAAGAAGGACGATGTTGCAGACCAGCAAGGTCTGGGGGACTCACCCAGCGAGTATAAGTCAGGGCACTCCTGGAGCAACCAGGGAGCCCAAGCAGAAAAAGATTGACATTTGGGAGGGCCTACTAGCCAACGGACTAGCGACCGCGAAGGAGCCTCGAGACAATGCACATGGAGCTGGCTCACAGGACACTCGTGGAGTGGAGGCCAGTGATCTTCGGTGCAGTTGGTGCTGGAGGCTGGGGATACTCGGAGCCCAAAGCACGGCTTCGTGGGAGACCCAGAAGAGGATGCACTTGCAAATGCGATTGGTGTCCAGGGGTCACGGTTCCACATTACCCACAACAGCTACAGGCCTCAGCTTTGCTGGGGACTCAGGGCAGCCTCGGGGAAGTCTGGAAATCCACCTCTGGTGATGCAAAGACTTCGGCGTCCGACGGGAGCTTCAGCGATGCAGACCGGACAATTGCTTCTTTGGTGCCTGCCAAGCAGGGGAGTCACTCCTTGACCCCAAGGGAGATTCTTCAGTCCTCTAATCTTAAAGTAGAGCGTCGAAGGTCCAGGATTCTGTATCAGAGTTTCGTCCAGGTAAATCTAAAGTCCTAAGGACTGGGTTCCCCTACTTATACTAAGGTAGGGGGTTGGACATACTCTGAGTCCCCCCCCTATGGGAGGGCCAGGGCAGAGGGGTGGTTACACCCCTTTCCCTTTGTCCAGTTTCACGCCAGAGCAGGGGCTGGAAGCCCCTGAGCCGGTTTGAACTGGGGTATGCACAGGGACACCAAATGTGCCCCCAGTGCAGGACTTCAAAGCACCAGAGAGTGCTCCCGCCCAGCCCCAATACACACTATCCTGTCTGGGGAGGTGGTCACACCTCCCTGGGACAGGAAACCTATTGTCCAGGCCTCCCTGCTGGAGTTTCGGTCAGCAGCAGGAGGCCGGACTCGTGTCTGTGGCAGCGGCATCCATTTTGTGATGCCAGGGCTCTGGAAAGTCAGTACCGGGCATACCGGTGTGTACATGTCTTTCCTCTAGAAGGGTGGAATGCTACCCCCGCCACCAGAACTGGCAGGGGGTAGTATTCCAAGATGTTTGACACCAAACACGACATGTTTCCGTGCAGCCATCCCAAAGTTAGCATTTAACGCGAGGTTATAATGCGCTTAAGAGTATATGGTCAGGCTGCACTACAAACAGCATCAGAGAAGGGACTCCGAATGCTGCAGAGGGGCCCTGCTCATGCAGGGGCACCCTCTCACATATGAACCACGCACTCTGCCCTCAGGATTGACAAGGCCTGCCATAGGAGTGACTTATAAGTTTATATGTGTGTATGTATATAGTGATATAGGTAGCCTATATCACAGTAAGGGGTGCATGCACCACCTTACCCAGGCTGCAGTAGCAGACCTGTGGTGTCAGTTTGGATGGCCTTCCAGGGGTGGCACAATACATGCTGCAGCCCCTGGTAGGCCTCTGAGGTACCTATGCCCTTGGTACATAGTATACCATATACTAGGGACTTATAAGGGCACTCCAGATTCCAATCAGAGATGTGCCTAAGGCATATGGAAACCATTTTAAAGAGGAAGCAGCTAGGCTGGGGTTCTGATTAGCAGGGCCCCAGCCAGACTAAGGTCGAAAAACAGTGAAGCATCAGCAAAAAGTGGGGGTACCCATGTGAAGCAGATCCTACTCTCCTACACAACCCCCCAAACGTAGGGACATTAAACTAACCTTGCCCAGTTAAGTCTTCATGTTCTAAGTGGAAGTACCTAGAGAGTCCATCTGCATTGGCATGGTTACTCCCAGGTCTATGTTCCACTGTGAAGTCCATCCCCTGTAGGGAAATGGACCACCTAAGCAGTTTGGGGTTTTCACCCTTCATTTGTTTTAGCCATAAGAGGGGCTTATGGTCTGTTTGAACAAGGAAGTGAGTACCAAACAAGTATGGCCTCAACTTCTTCAGAGCCCAGACCACAGCAAAGGCCTCCCTCTCAATGGCTGACCAACGTTTCTCTCTAGGGGTCAGCCTTCTGCTAATGAAAGCTACTGGCTGATCCTGACCTTCATCATTCAATTGTGACAGTACAGCCCCTACCCCCAATTCAGATGCATCAGTTTGAACAATGAACTTCTTGGAGTAATCAGGACTCTGTAGAATGGGAGCAGTGCACATGGCCTGCTTCAGGTCATCAAATGCCTTTTGACAGCTAACTGTCCATTGAACCTTTTTGGGCATTTTCTTGGAAGTTAAGTCATTCAGGGGTGTCACTATTGATCCATACCCCTTGACAAATCTCCTATAGTACCCAGTCAGGCCTAAGAAGGCTCTTACCTGAATCTCGGTAGTTGGAGCAGTCCAGTCCATGATGGTCTGGATCTTGCTCTGCAGTGGTTGAACCTGGCCTCCACCCACAAGGTGGCCCAGGTACACAACCTGACTCTGCCCTATCTGGCACTTGGTGGCCTTGATAGTCAGGCCTGCTTTCTGCAGGGCCTGAAAAACATTTCTGAGGTGGACCAGGTGATCCTCCCAGGTGGAGCTAAAGACAGCAATATCATATAGATATGCTGCACTATAGGCTTCCAGACCTGTAAGGACTGTATTCACCAACCTCTGAAAAGTGGCAGGTGCATTCTTCAGACCAAAGGGCATCACCACAAATTGATAATGCCCACTAGGGGTTGAGAATGCTGTCTTTGGCTTTGCATCATCAGCTAGTCTGATCTGCCAGTAGCCAGCTGTCAGGTCAAATGTGCTTAGATACTTGGCTGAGGCCAAAGTGTCTATTAGCTCATCTGCCCTTGGTATTGGATGGGCATCAGTCCTAGTGACTGCATTGAGACCCCTGTAGTCCACACAAAACCTCATCTCTCTTTTCCCACCATTGGTGTGAGGTTTTGGCACAAGGACCACTGGACTAGCCCAAGGGCTATCTGAGGGTTCAATAACTCCCAAATCCAACATCTTCTGGACTTCTGTCCTGATACAGTCCCTGACATGGTCAGGTTGCCTATAAATCTTATTTTTAATAGGCAGACTGTCCCCAGTGTCCACTTCATGAGTGCACCAGGTAGTCTGACTGGGTGTCAGTGAGAATATGTGTCTGAACTGATTGAGCACATGTCTGCAATCAGTCTGCTGCTGGGTAGTGAGGCTGCCTGCCAAGGCTACACCATCCACTGACCCATCACCAGGGTTCTGTGAGAGCAGGTCAGGGAGTGGGTCACTCTGTTCCTTCTGTCCCTCATCAGTAGCCATGAGCAAGCCCATGTCTGCCCAGTCCACATATGGTTTTAACCTGTTGACATGGAGAACCCTGTGGGGACTCCTGGGTGTTCCTAGGTCTACTAAGTAGGTAACCTCACCCTTCTGTTCAACAATGGTGTGGGGTCCACTCCATTTGTCTTGGAGAGCTGCTGGGGCCACTGGCTCCAACACCCACACCTTCTGTCCTGGCTGGTAAACAGTCAGTACAGCCTTTTGGTCATGCCAGCCCTTTGAAGTTCCTGGCTAGCCTCAAGGTTTATAGTTGCCTTTTTCATATACTCAGCCATCCGGGAGCGGAGACCAAGTACGTAGTCCACTATGTCTTGCTTTGGGGGCTTGAGAGGTAACTCCCATCCTTCCTTCACCAAGCACAGTGGACCCCTGACAGGGTGACCAAACAAAAGTTCAAAAGGGCTGTAGCCAACCCCTTTTGAGGCACCTCCCTGTACGCAAATAAAAGGCAGGGCAAGAGTATGTCCCATCTTCGCCTAAGCTTTTCTGGGAGCCCTTTAATCATGCCCTTCAAGGTTTTGTTGAATCTCTCAACTAAACCATTGCATTGTGGGTGATAGGGTGTGGTGAACTTGTAAGTCACTCCACAACTCCTTCCACATTGCTTTTAAGTATCCAGACATAAAGTTTGCACCCCTGTCTGATACAACCTCCTTAGGAAAGCCCACTCTTGAGAAAATTCCCAGGAGGGCCCTTGCCACCACAGGTGCTGTAGTGGTCCTAAGGGGAATAGCCTCTGGGTACCTGGTGGCATGATCCACTACCACCAGGATAAGCCTGTGCCCAGATGCTGTTTGGGGATCCATGGGACCAACAATGTCAATCCCCACCCTTTCAAAGGGAACCCCCACCACAGGTAGTGGTATCAGGGGGCCTTTGTAGTGCCACCTGCCTTGCCACTGGCCTGGCAGGTTACACAGGAGCGACAAAACTCCTTGGTGTCTTCAGACATGTGGGGCCAGTGAAAGTGAGGGACAATTCTGTCCCAAGTCTTGTTCTGGCCCAGGTGACCTGCTAAGGGAATATCATGGGCTAGGGTCAATAGGAAGCCCCTGAACTTCAAAGGTATAACCAACCTCCTGGTAGCATCAGGCTTGGGGTCTCTACACTCTGAGTACAAGAGTCCATCATCCCAATACACAGTATGGGGACCACTAGCTTTCCCAGCAGCCTCAGCAGCAGCTTGCTGTCTGAGGGATTCAAGAGAGGGGCAGCTCTGCTGCTCTTGGCTCAGATCTGCCCTGGAAGGTCCCCCTGTCCCCAAGAACTCAACCTGTTCAAGTTCAAGCTCCTCTGGGACAGTTCCTTCCTCAGGACTGAGATCATCCCCCTCAAGGGACTGATCTTCCTTCTGAGCCAAGGGGGAAGGCACTGCCTTTACCCTACAACTCCTCTTCTTGGAGGGCACTTGGTCCATTATTCCAGAATCCAAGGCCTGTTCAGTGCTAGACATTTTGGCTTGTGACCTGGTCACAGCAAACACATCTGCAGGGATCCCCAGCATTTCTGCATGGGTCCTGAGCTCCACTTCTGCCCAAGCTGAAGTTTCTAAGTCATTGCCAAGCAAGCATTCAACGGGTAGGTCTGCACTTACCACAACCTTCTTAAGGCCAGTTACCCCTCCCCAGGAGAAGTTAACAACTGCCAGAGTATGGTCTGTTCTGACGTTGCTAGCATTGGTCACTTGGTACATTTCACCAAGTATTATCTGCCCAGGATTCACAAGGTCTTGTGTCACCATGGTGACACTTGCCCCTGTGTCCCTAAATGCCAAAGCCTCTCTTCCATTGATTAAAGGCTGTTGTCTGTACTTGCCCAGATTACTGGGACTCACAGAGGAGGTCATATCCATGCCTCCATCACAGACTAGGACAGCCTGAGTGAGTTCTCTGACTAGGTCAGAGCTCATCTCCTTACCCAGGGTCAACCCTACTAAACCCTTGGCTTGTGTAGTCCCACCACCAACTGTAACTGCACTAAGGGGAGCAGGTGCCTTAGGGGCATTGGTGGGGGCTGGAGTCGAGTCTTTGGACTTGGTGCAATCACTGGTCCAGTGGGTCTTTTGCTTACAGACCTTGCACCATGGTTTCCTTTGGCCTTTCCCTTTGGTAGACTGTGAATCCCCACCTGAAGAAGATTTTTGGGGGCCTTGTGAAGACTTTTGATCTTTACCCTTCTCCCCACCCTTATCAGCGGTTTTCGAATCTTGCTTCTTAGGGTCACCACCTTGGTTCTGTACCTTCTGCTTCACCCTGGTTCTGACCCATTTGTCTGCCTTCTTTCCCAATTCTTGGGGAGAGGTCAGATCAGAGTCTACCAGGTGCTGATGCAACAGCTGATTTTGACAGTTATTAAGAATCTGCTCCCTCATTATCAGATTGTACAATCCTGTGAAGTCACATACCTTACTGCCCAATAACCAACCTTCCAGAGCCTCGGCAGAACAATCAACAAAGTCCACCCAGTCTTGAGTCTGTGCTTTTGGGTATCCCTGAACTTTAACCTGTATTGTTCAGTGGTTAGGCCAAACCCATCAATTAGAGCACTCTTCAAGACTTTGTAATTATCAGCATCCTCCTCTCTAACAGTGAGGAGCTTGTCTCTACCTTTGTCTGCAAAGGAGAGCCACAAGATTACTGCCCACTGCTCCTGAGGGACCCTTTGTACTTTACAGGCCCTCTCTAGAGCAGTTATCCATTTGTGGATATCATCCCCACTCTGGTAGGGAGGGACAATCTTGCTCAGGTTTCTAGGGTCATAAGACCTTTCCCTATCTTTGGGGAAACTGCTGCCACCATGGGACTCTAGTCCCAACTTTCATCTCTCTCTATAGAGATCTAGGGACTCCCTGTCTATAGCCAATTGCTGTTTCCTGAGTTCAAGCTGAGTTTGCTCATATTGAATCAGTCTCTTTCTCCTCTCATGAGAGGATTCCCTCCTATGAGAGGAGACAGAGGTCCCTATTGAGGAGTCAGAGTGGTTAGACTCCTGAGAAGGAGACCTAGACCTTCTGGGCACACTCAGAACTCTTCCTGGGGGACAAAGGGGAGGTCATTCTGATCCTCTCCCTCCTCCTCCTCCACAGGAGGAATTGGGTTTTCCAGGACAAGGTCATTTTCACCTTCCTGGCCAGTTTCAGAGGGGGGGCTGGGTTTCTTCACCCCTGGCCCCTTCCTCATCTTCTGCCCCACCCTCTTTGCCTACCCCTTCAGACCCTAGGGGCCTGCTGAGATCATCAGCTAGTAACACCTCCCTGAGGTGTTGGGTGTTGGCACTTTTGCCTGCCTTCAACTTCCTAGTATTGCATAATGCTCTCAATTCCAAGAATGGGAGTTTATCATACTTGGAGGGAAGAAGCCCACTGGCTTCTGGCAAGGACTCACTTGGTCCTGGGTTTGAAGACATTACTAGTGAGGTGTGGTGTATGCACTACCTACTCTAGTGTGGCCTACTAAACTCTCTTGAGTTGTAGAAAGGGTGTGCTGTCCCTTAACACACAACTCTAAGTTCAGTAGAACTTACTGTATTACTAAGCTTGATTTATATGTACCTTAGGTACCCTTAGTGGTTTTCAGTTGATCAATTCAATTGAGATTATCTGGTAAAACAATAGCAAGCTGGAATCCCACACGCTGTACACCAATGTGAGAAGTTGGCCTGGCATATGCTGTACACTAATTATAGTGGGCACCTTGCACCAGTCCAAACAACCCCTTATTGGAGATAGGTTAAAGACAACCTTTATTGAAAGCTATCCTAGTGGTAGCTATGGAGAGCAGCCTTCAGGCTAAGTCTTGAAGGAATGTAAAGCAGCTTGTTTTACCAGTCTATAATCTCTTGAGTGACCAAATGAAAGAGGACCACACCAGGTATATATTCAAAATATATGTATTTATTACTAAACACACCCCTCTAGTCTCTTTATGAGGCTAGAGTTCGAAATACATAAATTATAAGTTAGTTATCTACAGTAATAGCACAAATACACGTTTGAGCCCCAGGGGCATACCAAACCATATACCAATAAAGTGGTATAAGAACCACGACTGAGCTAGACACAAGGCCTAGAGCCTGTAGAAGTGCTTGGACCATAAGGAACCACCCAAGGCAGTGACACAGGGGACCCACGGGGGACGCGTGCAGTGTATGAACACAACCGCGAACCACCGTTAACTTCTATGGGGAAAGTCGCGATTAGAATTTAAAAGAAAAGGGACACTTAGAGGAGGACTTGGAGCAAACCCTTTGAGAACTAGGCTGTTCTAGTGTCAATACCCACAGGAGCACTGGAGTACTCGAGTTACCTCACCCAGGGGAGCCGGGTGCATAGGTGTCTTTCGGGGTCGGGTTTCGTCGTCGCTTTCTATGGCGATCTGCTGCAAAGTGCTGCTGGCGACCAAGTCGAAAGTGTTAGGGTGGATCCAAAGGTGGATCAAAGATCTGAAGAACCTGAAAGCAGAGGGGACAGAGTCTGGGTCACTAGCCAGTGACCAGGAAGGCGATGAGCAGATGCCCACCGATGTCGAGTGCTTCAGGTAGGTTGACGGTCGTCTTGACTCTTCAGCCACGAGGTCCAGGAGGCGTCGACGACAACCAGGATCTGGATTCGAGCTGTCCCACAACGTTTGTCGATTGCAGGGGTGTCGGCGACCGGATTGGACCCAACAAACCTTGGCAACAGCAAGTCTCGTGGAAATAGAAGAAGGACGATGTTGCAGACCAGCAAGGTCTGGGGGACTCACCCAGCAAGGATAAGTCAGGGCACACCTGGAGCAATCAGGGAGCCCAAGCAAAAAAAGATTGGCCTTCGGGAGGGCCTACTAGCCAACGGACTAGCGACCGCAAAGGAGCCTTGAGACAATGCACGTGGAGCTGGCTCACAGGACACTCGTGGAGTGGAGCCCAGTGATCTTCGGTACAGTTGGTGCTGGAGGCTGGGGCTACTCGGAGCCCAAAGCACGACTTCGTGGGAGACCCAGAAGAGGATGCACTTGCAAATGCGATTGGTGTCCAGGGGTCACGGTTCCACGTTACCCACGACAGCTACGGGCCTCAGCTTTGCTGGAGACTCAGGGCAGCCTCGGCGAAGTCTGGAAATCCACCTCTGGTGATGCAAAGACTTCGGTGTCCGACGGGAGCTTCAGCGATGCAGACCAGACAATTGCTTCTTTGGTGCCTGCCAAGCAGGGGAGTCACTCCTTGACCCCAAGGGAGATTCTTCCGTCCTCTAATTTTAAAGTAGAGCGTCGAAGGTCCAGGATTCTGTATCAGAGTTTCGTCCAGGTAAATCTAAAGTCCTAAGGACTGGGTTCCCCTACTTATACTAAGGTAGGGGGTTGGACATACTCTGTGGCCCCACCTATGGGAGGGCCAGGGCAGAGGGGTGGTTACACCCCTTTCCCTTTGTCCAGTTTCGTGCGAGAGCAGGGGCTGGAAGCCCCTGAGCCGGTTTGAACTGGGGTATGCACAGGGACACCAAATGTGCCCCCAGTGCAGGACTTCAAAGCACCAGAGAGTGCTCCCGCCCAGCCCCAATACACACTATCCTGTCTGGGAGGTGGTCACACCTCCCTGGGACAGGAAACCTATTGTCCAGGCCTCCCCTGCCGGAGTTTCGGTCAGCAGCAGGAGGCCAGACTCGTATCTGTGGCAGCGGCATCCATTTTGTGATGCCAGGGCTCTGGAAAGTCAGTACCGGGCATACCGGTGTGTACATGTCTTTCCCTCTAGAAGGGTGGAATGCTACCCCCGCTGCCAGAACTGGCGGGGGGTAGTATTCCAAGATGTTTGACATCAAACACGACATGTTTCGGTGCAGCCATCCCAAAGTTAGCATTTAACGCGAGGTTATAATGCGCTTAAGAGTATATGGTCAGGCTGCACTACAAACAGCATCAGAGAAGGGTCTCCGAACGCTGCAGAGGGGCCCTGCTCATGCAGGGGCACCCTCTCAAATAGGAACCACGCACTCTGCCCTCAGGATTGACAAGGCCTGCCATAGGAGTGACTTATAGGTTTATATGTGTGTATGTATATAGTGATATAGGTAGCCTATATCACAGTAAGGGGTGCATGCACCACCTTACCCAGGCTGCAGTAGCAGACCTGTGGTGTCAGTTTGGATGGCCTTCCAGGGGTGGCACAATACATGCTGCAGCCCCTGGTAGGCCTCTGAGGTACCTATGCCCTGGGTACATAGTATACCATATACTAGGGACTTATAAGGGCACTCCAGATTCCCATCAGAGATGTGCCTAAGGCACATGGAAACCATTTTAAAGAGGAAGCAGCTAGGCTGGGGTTCTGATTAGCAGGGCCCCAGCCAGACTAAGGTCGAAAAACAGTGAAGCATCAGCAAAAAGTGGGGGTACCCATGTGAAGCAGATCCTACTCTCCTACAAACCGCACCTACCCCTTTTCCAAATGAGTCCACAGTTTTGCATAACATATCTACCCAAGTGGAGTACTTTCTACTGGTTAATTACTAAGTGATATCTCCTTGCGTAAATGTCAAGCATGTATTCTGCACTACAGCTGCACATTGCAGCATGAGGAAATATCACCAGTGACCTTTTGTGCGCGTTGGCTAAGTGATTGTTCCTCGTGCGTCTTTATCGAGAAATTTGTGATAACATGAATCTTCATATGAGAAGATGACAAGAGTACAAAGAGGTAAATCTCCACCAAATAACGATCTTTCCTCTTAACTACATGAAGTAAATGCTTCTTTGTTTGGTGGAGATGTCCTCATCTTCCACCGCATCAAGAGCTCCTCAACAAAATCGGCTGGAAGCACTCTGGGGACCAGTTGTGAAGCTGTCCATCATCCTGGAAAAAGGCAGAAAGACCTTTCCACACTACTGAAGTGGGCTGGGCCAAACGGGTGAAGCTTCCAAGTGATTTGCACATTTTTTTACTAGTAGTCAATTAAAGGGAGAACCATGGACTCGGCTCTCACCAGGAGAGGACATCAAAGAACCCCCTAGTCATAGTCACAGCCAGATTGCGCTCCAATAGATCAACCATGCATTCACCTCCACAAAGCATTTTAGATTATTTTTCAATATGGAATTGCCAAGAAAACACACTTGCTTTGTGTTTACCTAGCCCAGGAGTTACAATCATTTGTCCTTTACAGAAGTGGAATTTCAGCGGAGGCACCTGCTATGTTTATATTTGTAGGTGCCTCCCGTTGAGCTTTCATTTCAGTGAAAAGTGCATAAGGGCCAAAACTTAATGGGGGAGGGGGGTTGGGTGGACCCTTCCCCGGGGTGATTTCAGCCCCGGGGACCGCATCCCCCCCCAGGTCTGCCCATATTTACCCATGTGCCCAGGAGCCTACCCAGGGCACCCAATGTGCAGGGGGAGCCTCAAGGCCCTGCGGTCCCAGCCAGCTCCCCACCTCCTGCAGGAGCCGGCACTGCAATTGCACACAGGGAGCTGTTGTAAATGCAGCTCTGTGTGTGCAAGAGCAAGAGCAATAGTTTCATCTATTGCCATGCCAGCATATCTGCGAGCAGGGAAAGAGATGAAACCTCTGCTTCCAGCAAGCGGGAACACTTTGACAGCTCCTGCTTGCTGAAAGCGGAGTGCTTGCATTTGCTTGGTGGGAGCTGTCCCGGGGGGTCCGCATGGCCCCCGCTAATTAATACAGCAAAGTCCCTAGGAGTTAGTGGTCCCCGGGGCGCTAAAGAGTCCATGGAGGGGGTCCACCTGGTCCCTCCATTTTGTAAATTAAGCCACATGGAGGTGGTGGTCCCCAGTGCTCAAAGAGCTTCAGGAGGGGAGCCCGTGTGGCCTGTATATCCGTGTGCCCTCTACTTTTTTTCTTTAATGCCTGCATGCCCACGGGACCTGGCCCACCTGGGGGCTATAATTTAAACAAGCATGGGACACTGCGATTTAAAAAAAAAAATGTTGCCACAAATTTGCGAATCCATCGTGATTTTGCAGCAAATTATTTTCCTGGTTGTAGTGTTGTAAGCCAATCAGATATCAGCACAAGGACTGTTGGATCCGCGGAGAATCATTACATCTAGATAGCTAAATTTGGATTTCCTTTAATATCTCCAAAACTCTTGAATGGATTTAGATCAAATAACCAAAAGTGGGATCTGCGGAACAAATCTACCTTTCTGCCAAATTTGAAACAATCACTGCTTATGACCTCACATATGACATCACTCATGACATGTTTTAAGGTGTCATTTATGACATCACTGATGACATCATCCATTGATTTAGTGTGTAAGTTTGTTTTATAGTTTACAAAGTGGAGGGTAACTACCACAATACTTTTCTACCTAATTCTGTACAGCCTGTGTCCAGCTAATGGGTGGAAGTGTTTACAAAACACATGTGCTCCTAATGCATCATAGATGTGTAGAGGTATTGAACAAATTACAAATCTTTGTATTCAAGAGTAACTCTGGGTGCATGTGACAACATATTCCTCACAGGTTTTTTGGTACTGCAGAAAAAGCTTTCAACAGGGCAAAGATTTCATGGCAAAGATTTTGCATACTACACCATATGAAGTACTGTAAGCAGCCTTGAGTTTTTAGACAGAATTAACTCAGCATGACAATTTCTACTAAACATAGAACAATGTATGCACCAGGTGTGAACCTATGTACATTTGCTTGTTTGTTTTCCACAGTATGACGGCTGCAGGAAGCATGATCTTTAGCACCTTCAGATCTTGGTTATTTTAAGTGAATAGATGATCTTTGGACACATTTTGCATAGAATTTACACTGTGCTTAGTAGATATTTGTTAATACTCTGTGGTGTAATTCTCATGAGAGTTTCACTGTCTGCAAACAGTGTGTTACAGAGTAAAATCCCTCCATAGAGTAAACACTGTTAACAGTACCCACTTTTCTATTCATTTGCACTTCATTTCTAAATGTAGGTTCAGTGACTGTCAGGGGTTTCATACAGGTAAAGTGTGTCTGTAGTAGGGCATTAGATATTTAACAGTGCTTGAGTATCTTGAGGAACTTGGGGGCCAATTACAAGTTTGGCGGTCTCACCGCTAAAGTGCCGCAGCTGTGGTCCCAAGAAAGCCGCTGAGCTGGCAGTCTTCTGCCTCCTGCATTGAGTTTTCTGAGAAGCTGGAGGTCTGTGGGCAGTGGAGTCATGGCAGAGGCACGCTTCGGCTCTATAAATGAGCTGGATGCCAATGCCGGACATATTGCGGTGCCTCCAGCCAGTCGGGTGCACTGTTTCCTTGCATTCTGTTGTGCAAGTGAAACATTGGCTGCACCTGCCATGGAGGCATTGGAGGGCACAACATGAGCGCCATGTGCACATTCGCCCTCGAGCTATTAATTCGACTCATTACCTACCTTTCCGCTGACTCTTGCATGGTGGGGTCTCTACCAGGAACAGGTCGGCAGAAAGGCAGGTCATAGTTGGGCTGGCGGTGAGCTGCAGGGGACCACCTCCATGGGCTTCCTCTGCTGCTGGGGTAGCAGAAATGTCGACGGTGGCAGCAGTTTAGTGGTGGGCTCACTGCACAGATCGTAATCGGAAGGTCGGACCAGCAAGGAGGTGACAGTCGGACTACCGAAAACATGACGGCTGTCCCCAGACCACCATCATTGTAAGCAGACACTTGGTTTTCCCTGAAAAGTTGTATACAGATTGAACACTATGTGCAGGATGGGTTACCCCTTCATCTGTAGTACATAGTCAACATGAACTCAGCTACCCAAGAAGTATATGGTATAGGGTCAATGTTACAAATAACACAAACTTGCTTTACCTATGGGGGTTATATGTATAGTAGCAGTAAAATACTTCATATTATTCTGAGCTTTATTACACTTACTTTCATAGCTCTAATGGTATACCTGTTAAAAGAGCAATGTGTATAAAAGAAGCTTGAATGATGTAATCAGTGATGCCATAAATGATGCCATAGAACATGCCATAAGTGATGTCATATGTGAGGTCATAAGCAGTGCATGGTGGGGACACAAGTTATAGTAAGCTCTGCTAAGTATGACTGGTGAATTTCTGGTTTATTTTTAGCTCAAAACGTTAATGTCACTGACAAATTCACCTAACTATAACAGGATTTTCTAAGGTTTTTAAAAAATATTTTAAACAGCAGATCTTTTTATCACACCCAACTTTAATGTTACTTTAACCTTTGTTTTTTTCAGTGAATTACTATTTTTTTTTTAATGTAAAGTATTATTTAATTACATATGTAAATTTAACCCCTCAGCCACTCTTGGCCTTCGACTATACCAGTGCCCTACAGCCAACCCCCCCACAGGCAGCCAATCCCCCACTGTGCATGGCCAAAGGACATGCGCAGTGGGGGGTTGGCCACAAGACCTGGACTGCAGCCAGGCTCCGTGGCCAAACCTCATAAAGGCAGCCAATCCCACACTGCACAGGGCCTTTGGATGTGCCCGGCGGGGGGTTGGCCAAAGGGCCTGGCCTGTGGCAAGGCCCGGTGGCCAATACCCACATGGAGACAACCCCACACTGACGCTTGCCCGATGAACCCGCGTGCGAGTTCGATGGCGGTCTATTGTTGTATCTCAGATCATTATCTTTCTGTAGGATCTGAATACGGACCTGTATTCATATATATGTCCCATGCGACTGTTCTCAAATATCTATTACTCGAGATTTACATCTTGCTCCTTTAAAACCGCCCTTGGATACACATTGAGAGCACCTTCCAGAATCTGAAATTTGCATTACGTTTTTAATCTGAGGATCGCATCGCGGGTCTGGCTACTATAGGGCATCTACTGTGCTTGTTTCGCAAAAATGTTATCCCTAGTTGTGGGATAGGCTGTTCTAAATTCTTAAGACATCCGAAGAGCCCCGCGGATACCTATCATCACCAGGGATTTTGAACATCTTTTAAAAAGTTGTAAGTATATATCATACGGCACCTTCAAATGTATCAGCATACAATTATATATAAAATGATAGACAGACTGTTTTTCTGATCTTCAAGCATCATATGAAGTCAGCGCCCTGACGAAGGATGGTACATGGTATTTCCGAAACGCACGTCGGCGCAATTGTGTTGGTTGTGTTTTGTATATTTGAAAGATGTTGTTTGAATTGTAATTGTGTCCTTAGTTGGAGTGTATTGTAATTTTGTTAGTCTTTGTAACATTGTTAGTTTTTAGTATATGTTTTTTCCTTTTTTTGTCTGTTGATGTTCTTTGTGGAGACATGTACCGAAATGTTGTGGTTCTCTCCCTATTAGATTGGGGCTCCCTTGTCTGAGATGAATTTCAAATAATATTGTATATGTTGTATTTATTGTATGTGATCTATAATATATCTATATTTCAAATATAAAAAAAGAGAGATAATATTTTTACCATTTGATAATAAAAAATTAAAAAAATTAACTGCTCCTCTGTGGGACATTTTTTATTAATTAATGTATGATGTTAACAATTAGGTAAGGGGTTGAGTGTTGTATATTTTGTTGTTTCTTCCCTGGTTCTCCCTTTACTTATTCGCTTTACAGGGACCCTCTTTTGTATATTGGACAACCCCACACTGCACATGGCCTTCAGTCATGTGGGACAGGTTGTTGACCATAGGGCCTGAGTTTAAAATTCATAATATGTGGTGCTGAGAAAACAGAAGTGTTAGAGATTACAGTTTGTGCGGTGATTAAATGTTTACTGATTTGCACATTATTTGCAATATTTATTAATTTTTAGTACATGAATGATCGTTTTTCACCAAGCTATTTTTAAAGTAAAAATCAATTAAAATATTTCCAGAAAAAAATATGCCTGCTATGCTGCTCTCATAATCAGTTACTGTATTTGCATGTACTGAAGGAAATCAGTGAAAAAGCGCCTCCTCAAAAAATGTATCATATGTAAATAAAGTGTGCATTGATCAAAACGCCAGAGAGTAATTACCAATTCACTTAGAATGCAGGCACACTTTTCAGCATGTAACACAGCACAAATTAAATATAATTGGTGTTGTCTGAGCATAGTCAGGATATAAAATAGAACAAATCTACAAAGTCTGCATTTTAGCAAAAAAAAGTTGATTATGCAATTAAATAGTTTCATATGTTTAAAATTCAGCTAAACAAGCATATGTACAATTAGCATTGAAAACATTAGTCTGTGAAAGTGATAGTGATTTGTGAAAACCATAATACTTTACTCTTTTTGGGCTGAAATTACTGTTAGATAAAGAATTGCCATTTGAAAACTATTATTTTATTGTGGGTTTTCTTGTAAAGGAAGTGGCTTTAAGCATAGGTGTGGACATATGGCTAGTAACGGTACAAAACAAGTATGTAATTAAAATTCTTAATATATATATTTTACATACCTTGCTGTATACGTCAAAGGTTTTATAGTAATAAGCACACTGCATAATTGCAATTATTGTGGAATAATATACATAGAATTGCATCTACATTGATCCCATGCACCACTTTGCATTAATAACAATCAACACTGTATTAATCATAGTGCTGCAATTATAACAAACCAACTGTGTGAAGGGAAGAAGGGACGAGCAGAAAATAAATCAATCAAAGCAAGTGAAATACGTTATAATATTAGGCTATGCTTGGTGTATTTGCAACAATTCTTAACACAACACCCAAATTAAGTGTAGTAAAAAGAGAGAACACACTCAATATCATCATACCATCTCCATCATAATGGGTCAAGGTTAACCCTGGGCAAAGCACTACGCTACGCTCGCGTAGTTTGCGAAGTTTGCGCTACTTCGCACAACGCGAATTGCACGTAGCACAGTGCAAACACGCGTAGCGTAGTGCAGCGGTCATTTACGCTTGCTCGCGGTCCTCAACGTCAAGTTGGCGACCGCGAGCAAGCTAAAATGACATCCCAGGCGAGACTTTTCGTTCGCGATCAGCAACATCAAGTTGCCGATCGCGAGCGTGGAAAATAAACCTCCCGGCGAGATTCTCAACGCTGGGGAGGTCAGGTTTCTCATTGCCAGTGGTCGCGTATACTGTCGCGACCGCTCGCGATGAGAAACTACCAGTCCGCGTTGAGAAGCTGCCGCTCGAAAGTAAAAATCTACTCGAGCAGCAGTAAAAGACAGCTTGCACTGTGCAAGATGCCGTTTTCAATGATTGCACAGTGCGGACAAGCATCCGGCACTGTGCAATCATCGCTAACAGCGCACTACGCAGTTCGCGTAGTGCTATGCGTAGCTCGCGTAGTGCGAACTGCACTTTGCGTAGCTTCGCATAGCGCTACTTCGCGAACTACGCCCAGGGTTAGTCAAGGTGCCTATTGACTTGTTCAAGTCATCATCCTGGTTAGACCTTTATTTAAACTATATAATAATTTAAATTAATTGATTAATCTGTTACTTTAGTTAATTTGTAACTGACATATTCAAACATGTTTAATTTTTTTTAACATATTGAATTTTGTGTTTAATTAAAACATGCATTACATTTTAATATGGGTTGTTGGGTACATTGGTGGAATGGGTGGCAGTGATTGTAATAAATTACATTAATGAACATAAGTTAATTAAAAAGCACAATTTGTAAAATTTAAAAATCACTCGTCATGTTCTGGGGAGTTAAAACAATTTCCATTATCGTAACAGTTTTATTCTTTTTCTTTTAGGTTTATGTGTTTTATGGGGGCATTAAGGGATACTGATATTTTAAAATATTTTATTTAATATTTTGCAACAACATGGAAAGATTTGATATTTTTTTTATTTTGTTTTAATTATTTTATGATATTTTCCAATTTTAAGTACTCTAACATTTCAATTTTTTAAAAGTTTTTGCTTAAATTTCTAAAATCTAAAATCTTTAAAGGGGCACTTGCATTATTTGAATGCAGTGAATCTGCCCCCCATGTATGAACTTTCCCCAGTGTTTATTAAACTGGTGTTAGAGCGGTAAATCTGCCCCTCATCCCCTAGGAACTCACTTTCCCTAATGGTTAATAGGATGGGCTGGAGTTAGAAGAGTAAATCTACCCCCTCCCATGTATGGACTATCCCCAATGATTATTAGACTGAAGTCTGAATAGTAAATATGACTCCCAACTGTCCACTTTCCTCAATGTTTGCTAGGGTGGAGTTGGAGTAGTAAACCTGAAACCCCTAGCCCCATCCATGCATTTTACCCATGTTTTAGGACTATAGCAGTAATGGCGTATTTGTATTGTTTTTTTTAATTTATTTATTTATTTATATTTAAATGGTTTTGGTTTGATTTAGATTACTACATGTGACTTCCTACTTTTGTTTGATACTTTGAGCATATTTAATTAAAAAATATGTAAATGCTTTCTATTTTTGAATTTTTTGTATGTTGTGTTTTAACATTATTTTACATTTGAAATTTAGTATCTTATAAATATCACCTTTTGTTATATATTTTCAGTAAATATTTTAAATAAACTTAGAATTTGAAAATATTTTTATTTTATAATTCTATGTTTCAATTGTGCTTTGTTACTAAATATTTATTCACTTGTTTTATACATTTCTTGTAATTTATAAAAACAATTATTCTTTGAAAGGTGATAAATATATTTATGAATTATTTATTTAGAGTTAATAAAGTAATATTTGTTATTGTTTATCTTTTATATATTTTAATGATTAAATTGCATTTCTTTAAAGAATTATGTATATATTATTTTGCATTACTCTAATTATTTATACCTAAATAAATATGATTGATGATATAAAGTCGATGTTCTGGGCACAAAATTGTGTTAAAAAGTTTGCACTTTAGATTGTAGGCATGTAAAGTCAATAATCTTGTCTGCAATATTTTGACAACAGTAGTTTGCACAATATTTTCACATTTGATATTTTGTCCTACAAACATCTATGTTCTTCAGGATGAGAATGGCGAGCCAGTGAGTTTGCTGAGCCCAAGCATTAACACCAAAAGTCTTCATAATGTTTTTGATTTTCTTTTAAAATTGCAAAAGGAAAATATTCTCTTAACACCTTGGCTGCGGCGCGAATTCCGCCGCGGTGCTGGACATTCCATTTTTGGGCGTGGTTCGGACGGCCCCCGGCCGTCGTGCGCACACGCCCACCGTGACTCATGACGGCCGGGGGCTGTGATGAGCACCGAAGGGGTTAAAAGAGAGAGATGCCATTTATTGACACTCTAGCAGGTTTTTCTGTTAGCTTATCATATTCATCAGTGCTTTAAAATATTTCTCAGACTGAGTTTGACTGTGAGAGTGCAGGGTAACGGGTTAAAGTTTAACGTTTTAAGCTCCTATGTCCAGATACAAATCCCTTTGGCGGTCACAAACCCTGTCATTTGCAAAATCACAAGGTTTGTGGCAGATAAGAGGTGATCATCTATTGATTATTAAAAGGGATTTTGTGACTCATTCTGAATCACAACTAGGAAGGGGTATGAATGGGGTAACTCTTTCAACCAGTTTGGTTCAATTGCTTGTGACTGCAATTGCAGTTGCAAACCAATATAGAATGACTGACTACTCAAAGGATATGCTACCTGATAAACATAGGGGAATCTGTCTACGTGGAACAGTTTGTCCTTTGGGAATTATGTTGGGTGGCTTCAACGGAGCAGGCAGTTACTCATAGGACCACTGCCTGCTCCTGACGGGCTTCCCAAACAGGAAATATTTTTTTGAGCAGCACGATTCCTTTAAGAAACATGGGCTGTTTTTCCTTCTTCAGAGAGGGAATGCAGGGATGGAGGTCTGCATCTCCTTGCAGGCCACTATCCCAGCCTGGGTGGCAAATCACAGAGGGCAAATAGTGGCCTGCCTAATTAATATTCATTAGTTAGGTTGTTTGACAACCTCCTGCATACTGGCATTTTATGATGTGACCTATCACTACATAAGTTGCATTGCAAAACAATAAGCATGTAGCAACAAGTTACTGTGCAATTTGCACCTATCATTTGTGACTTACCTCTTTGTACATCGGACTCCAAGTTCTGTGGGTATCAAGGCACTGCCTGAGGTACTCCGTTTTTTAAGATACTCAGTCGAAAATGTAGTAGTGTTTTATTATCCATTTTGCATTACTGTACTGATTGCAGTTTGGATCTTTATCCTTAGTCGGGTCTCTAAATGGTCTGGCATTTTTTGCAGACTCAAATATTAGTCTTGAACAAGATGCACAACAATGCATTCTTGGGGCCGGATTAGGGTGTATACAAGACTTGCACTTCCCTGTTCCTTTTTAGAAGCATGATCAGTGCATGCAGAAAAATGGTTAAATAGAACATGGATCTATGTCAATGAAAAGGAAGAATTTTACAATACTTATCTGCAGCAAGATGGATACTGTGGAAAAGGTGAGTTTCTTTCAATACAAGCAAATAGTAATTTATTGATTGCACTGAATTGGTAACAAGGTTTGACAAAGCCAATAGGTTTGGTTTTGTACGCTATAGCAATTGATATTCATGCCAGAAAAGTTAAAAGGAAAAAGAAACATTTTACCTAAAAGTGTCCGGCATATGCTGCCAATAATAATTTTAATTTTGTTTTTAAAAAGTGAACCATAACATATAAATCCATCAGAACGTTATGAATGCTTCCAGGCAGGCAGTTGCACTTATAAAAGCCCTTTTTAGTTTTAAAGCACAGAACAGGAAAATATAAATCTTCCTGTTCCTGTTGTTGTACACAACAGGAACATCACATCATGCACATTACAATGTATATAACTTTGTATCACAACATGACAGAATAGCACAATAATGAATCCACTGGATATCACAGCACTTCATAGAACAAGATGTCACATTACATTGGATATCACAAAATAGCAAAGCACATTGCATGAGGCACAGAACATCACACAAGCACAGTAAATAACAGGAAAGCAAATCAGAACACCTCACAGCATACCCAAAAACATGGAATCACACTACAGAATTGAACAGTGCATTGCAGCACAGCACTTCTCATAACACAACACACTACAGGACATTACACCCCACATAACCTGCTTATTTAGGGCCTGATTTGAATGCCAGTCAGAAAGGCTCAGGCCACAGGTCGGAGCCTTTATGACCTAGATCCGCGGTTTGAATTCCGACCACCGTATTATGAATGCTGCATTCGGAATTCAAACTGGATTCCGGCTGGATTCTGACAGGCTCAAGGAGCCCGTCGGCCAGTTGGAGACCAGCCAGTAATCCCTAAGGATGGCGTTTCCAGGGTAGGGATTACGACGTCTGTTTCCAACAGGCTTTCCATGTGGAGCTTTCTGACATTGAAAGCCTGTTGGACAGTGACATTGGGGGCCCCTAGCTGGGCCCCTTCACCCTGTGGACTCCAATTGGGGGCCGAGGCGGCACCTATGGTGCCCCCCTGTTTATCCCTGTGCTGTGTTGCAGGCACACTGAGGTGCCTGCCATGCTGTGCAGGGATGAACAGATCCTCCCATTTGTCAATGGGAGGTTGTGCTATGGCCGGTTTACAGCCTCAGCACAAGCTCCCATAGATAAATGGGAGTATGCGATGCACCATGTGTGGTTGCACTGTAATTGGGCTGTTGGGACCGGCGACCGGAGGTCGGTCAGTCTGAGACCATGACGGTGTCAGTCGGAGGCAACTCTGACCGACATCATAATGAGTCCCTTATTATCAAATAAAAGTACAAAACAGCAGAACACATCATGTCAGAGGACATACCGTACTCCACATGCTATCTTAGGGCAGCATATTAGAGAGCATTAAGCATATCATTGGACATCATACAATGCCATGTCTAAGCACATTCGAGTGCACCACAGCACATCTCAGCTGTGCTTTACGAAAATATTGACTCCAGACTATCGTGGATTAAAAATGTCTTGGCTGGATATTGTGGAATCAGAAATATTGTTGGACTTAATATCCTCGTTAAGAATATTGTGTTTTTCAAGGATAGATACATACATTGTTTTAGTTAATATAGTTGTATGAAATATCTGTTTTTAATTAGTTTGATAAATGTTAGCTATTTTAGTTTCATGTGTTTCAGGATTATAATTATATTTTTGCTTAATTTGTTTTAGTACAGTGCGTACGTTTTATATGAAATGTAATTTAATTGTTAATTTAATTAGACATTGTGAATTAAATAGCAGGTTGTTGGGTTTGTAAGGGATTAGAGTGGAAGGCTTAAAAATGCTAATTATTGTTTTAAATTCAAAAATTCGTTTTGTTATTTGGTAATTATGCAACTTTAATAATTGTTTAATTGGTATTTACATTATTTGCTGAGTTTTGATGAGTTGGCATTTGGTTGAAAAGTTTACTTAATTATTACAATGTTTTAATTAATGTTGTATTTTTAATTGTTTAAAATGTTTTATTTAATACTAATGTAATATTAATAATATTTCATCTTTTATAATATTATTATCTATTCATTTTAATTGTTTGTTGGTGTTTGTTTTAGGGTACTAGAGAGGGAAGACATTTAGTTTAAAATATCTTTAGCATTTTTCTTAATCTTAAATTATTTTATTTGCAATTTAAAATGTATTTTTTTAAGTTAATTATTTTATATCTTATTAATATGTTTATTATTTAAAACATAATTAAACTTTTTTGGTCTATATATTTTTTTTAATTAAGAGTCGGAATAGGAAATCCGACCCTCCAAAGTCCAACACCTTTCCATCTTTTGCTTACATTGAAGTAAGTAGTAGGGTGTGGAGAAAAACTGACCTCTACGCTGAGACTTCTCTTTTGGATGATGGATGTGCGTAGTCAGAAGTGGAGAGGGACTGACCTCTCCACTGATACCTTACCATCTTGGATGACGGGTGTGCATATTTGGGTGTGAAGAGAGACTGGCCTCTCTGCTGAGACCTCTCTGTTGGATGACTGGTGTATGTAGTAGGATTTGGGGAGGGAATGGATTCTCCCAGTGAGACCCCAGTCTTGGATGACTGGTGTGCGTAGTACCTCTGTCTTGGATGACAAATGTGTGTAGTAGAGTGCGGGAAGGTACTGACCTCTCCACTGAGACATCTCTCTTGGATAACAGGTGTAGGGAATAGAGAGGGAGTGGCCTCTCCACTCAGACCTCTTACTTGGATGATGGGTGTACATTGAAGAGTGTGGGGAGGGACTGGACTCTCTACTGAGACCTCTCTGTTGGATGACAGGTATGTATAGTAATTTGTGGAGAGAGACTGACCTCTGTGCTCAGACCCCACTCTTCGATGACAAGTGTATAGGAGGGTTTAGGGGATGGTCTGGCCTCTCTATTGAGACCTCTCTCTTGGATGATGGGTGCATTTAGTGTAAAGTAGGAATGGAAAGGATTCTCCGGTTAAAACTTTCCATTTGATGACGGGTATGCATATTAGGATGTGGGGAGGGACTGGCCTCTCTGCTGAGACCCATCTCCAGGGTGACAGGTGTGAGTAGTAGGGTGTATGGAGAGACGAGCCTTTCCACTGAGACCTCTCTCCAGGGTGACAGATGTGCAGAGTAGGATGTTGGGAGAGACTAACCTCTCCACTGAGGCCTCTCTTGTCGATGGCGGGTGTGCGTAGTAGGGTCTAGAGAGAGACTGACCTGGTGGATTAAAGAATGATTGCAAGTAAGATAAAGTGTCACAATCATGTAGCAGAAAGTGCAATTGTGTTCCTCAAAATTTATATTTTTTGCTACAAAAATAGCCAATCTATACTGCAAAATCCTGGGGGATCTGCTCAATGTCCAACACTTTCCCAATGTAGAGTAGGTTGGAGTGGGAATAGTAAATCTTAACCTTACAATGTCCAACACTTTTCCCAATGTAGCTAAGGGCCTTATTACAACTATTGCGGTCCATGGGACCACTGTTGTCGTGGTGGTTGTCCGACCACGGCAACACTGCGCGACTGCCCACAGTATTATAAGTGTGGCGGTTGGACCGCCACTGAACCGCTGCTATCGCTGGGGATCAAGGATTGTGGGGTGGCAGTGGTTCGTGGCCAAAATATGCTGGCGGTGCCGCAGCTGCCCAGCTGAGCATATATTGAGTTGCCTCTCTACTGCCCTTTTCATGGCGGCTGCACCACCATGAAAACGGTGGCAGTGAGGCAACAAAGGGGGCACTACAGGCCCCCCTCTTGCCCCCCCTGCATGCAGGGGGGCACATGATGTGCACCCCCAGTTCCTGCATGGGAAAGAATGCATGACATGGTGTATTCCTTCTCGTGCAGAAACGTGCACTGGCAGTCTTTAAGCAGCACCGCTGAGGGACTGCCACACCACCCACCTGCCAAATCACAAAATTACTTGTAATCTGGGGGGTGGGTGGCAGCAACTCTCGGCAGTGCAGGAGTGTGGCAGTGGCATGCTGCCTACTTCCGCTCTGCCAAAAGTCAAAATAAGCCTCTTAGATTGGAGTGGGAATAGTAAATGTTAGCCAATCAATGTAAAACATATTCCCCAATGTAGGGCCTTATTATGATGTCGAGCAAAAGGCTATTCAACAGCTCATTGGTGCCAGTCCACCTGACATCTGACACATCAGTCCGATCGCCATATTATGAATCAGGCGGACTGACCAATGCCTTTGGGAGAAATCAGCTTTGCCTCTGACAGGCTCAAGGAGCCCATCGGGGGTGGCAGGCGAATCGTAATCCCCAAAATGGAGGCTGTGCTTGCTCAGGTACTGCCATGGGAATTGCGATGCACCTTTCCAACAGCCTTTTCATGTTGTTTCTTCAAACATGAAAAGACTGTTGGAAAGAGTTTTTTGGGGCCCCTAGCTGTCCCCCATGGCCCTCAGCTATGGGCCCTGGGGGGGGGCACCTGTGGTTTCCCCTAAACATCCATGCATCGTGTGCATGCCACACTGTGCATGGATGTTTAAAAAGAGTATTTTTCCTATTGCGGTTTGTGCTGAGGCCCACAACACAAGCTGCAATAGGAAAAATACACTTTCAGACCTCTGTGAAGGCGGTCGCATCATAATTTGGGAAGCGGGACTGCTTAATTCTGTTGGGCGGTCCCGTTCCTGACACGATGCTGGTCAGATGCTTGTCCGACCGGCATCGTACTGAGGCCCGTACTTTAGATTGGAGGGAAAATAGTAAATCTTCATCCTTGCTTCTGACACTTTTCCCAGTGCTGCACAGATTGGAGTGGGAATAGTAAATAGTACTCTCTAGATGTCCAAAACCTTTCCTGATGTATCATAGATTAGAATAAGAAGCCTGACCCTTAATGTCAAACACTTTTCTCATGGTAGATTAGATTGGACTAGGAATAGTAAATCTAACTAGGCCTGGTCTACAAAGTCTACAAAGTCACAAAAAAACTCTGCCATGCTATGCGGAGTTCCGCTAGCAGGCAGAGTTTGCCGGTGCGTCCATTAGCATTGTGATGGGAATGCAGAGTGTGTCCTCGTGAGCCACATCAAGCATGAATAGCACCACATGGTTCTTAAGTGCATTCTCGCACAAACGGCACACACAGTCTGCATGGGAGCAGCCTTCTTGTTTTCTGCTCTCTGTATGGTGCTGGGACTACAATGCAATCTCTCTTTTATCTGTGTAATCCTCCTCTTTTAAAACTAATCTACCCCTCATTTTTATTTTTTATATTAGCGTGTGTCTTTATGTTTGTGTATTTTACGTTTATGGCAATTTCGTGTTTTTTTTCGTGACTTTTTGTTTATTTCTACTTTCTTTCTCATCTTTCTTCTTTCCTTTCCTTTTTTTTTTTTTACTAAACCCACCTAGAGCCATGGTAGAGGCAGAGCAGCTACGTTGCGGGTGGCGCAGCAGCTCTGGTGTGCTGCCTCGAGCAATCTTTGGTGAGGAAGAGGTGGCAGCCATGGGTTTTTTGTGCAGCGGCACCTCCCCTTCATGCTGGCAGTAGGCGGTAGGCCCAGTAGCAGATATCCCCTTGCAGGAGCATTGACTTCACTGGGGGAGGATGAGCTGGTGCGTGCGACGCACCAGCCAGGTTCAGTGCAGCATCCACCACTGTGGAGATCCTTAACCGGTAACAGTTCCTGCTCGACCTTCTAGGCGTCAAGATTCCGGGGCTCAGTGAATATTAATTATTTGTTGTGTTTTACAATGCAAATTTTTTTTTTCCGAATAACATGCTGCTCACACTCAGAGTTAAGTTACATTAGTTTACGCTGGTATATTATTGTGTGATCCAGTTTCTAGTTTCTGCTAGTCAGGTGCTCACCGCTATCTAATCGTACTCTCTTGACTGGGGGTGAATGTTTTGATTTGTTCTGCATTCCGTCCATCAATTGTGTGTCTTTTACCTAATCGTACTCATCACTGGCGCTCGCTTTGTCTGCTTAATTAAGAAGCCATAGCAGACTGTTCTCTGGTCACTATAGTGAATCAGTGATATCAGTGAGTAGAGCGTTATCTCTGTGACTTTATGTAGTTCGTACAGTTCCAAGTCATTTATTTCAGAGCCATGTGTAGTACGCATATATGAGTTGAAAAAAAGGGAGACTGAGTTGGTCCATCAAGGGGGTTGAGAAATGGGAATAAAATCAAAGATCATTCACTGCAAAGCATTAGTTCCAAATATAGTTTTTGTTAAGGATATTTGGAATAGGGATTTCAGGATTAGTATGGGCAACTCAACGATAGTCGATAGACTCAAGTCGAAACTAGTACTGTAGACAATCTGTTTTAGAGAAGTACAATGTGACTACATTTGCGTGTCCTAAAACATTTGTGGAGATTATTAACTCAATCACTAATCTTTTTTTTTGTATCTTCTTCATTTCTTGCATCAGCACCCAAGGGCAAGGAGAGGGACGTTCAGGTGAGAGGTCCAGTAGTAGCTTGTCAGCTGGTGCCGACCACCAGTGCCGCTGCTGAGGGCTCCGCTGACCCCAGTAAGTAAATATTTATTATTATTATTTCACTAATGTTGGGTTTTATGATTGTTGTGGACTTAGGGTAGAATATTGGGGTATTGGATTGCTGGTGCTGTCTATAGTGAAGATTGCAGGCCCAAGTAACTAGTATTATAAATGAAATTCACCAAGCATGTTTGTTGAGAAGACTTTCTTTTTCCTGCTCACGCTCTAGCACAGTTGAGTTAATGAGAGAGTGGTCATCATGGACCACACCCCAATGTAGTGTGCTGCTGTCTTGTTCATTTATAGAGTATACCAGTAGTTTCCATGACAGTGCAGAATGGCTGGGAAAAAAGTACAACAATTGCTTAAATAGTTTATTTACAGCTGTTTGCATTTTTTAAAATATTTGCTAGTTGAAGCCGTCATCTATTTTTAGTTTGGTTGCTTTGGTTTCTGACTGCTTTTCTTTTGTTTGGAACAGCTTGTCCTTTATGTTAGCTTTCTTTGCACATCTGTGGTGCTTGAAAGGAACATAAAGTGATGCATTAGTTATTTCGTTAGTTTAGGATTCGTAGTTTTATGTGTAGTAAATATTTTGACAGAGTGGTTGGTTTTTTTCTTCTCTTTCAGGAGCAAACTGAAAGATAGCAGAAACGTTTTTTATAGTATTTTCTTTATTGTTTGTGTGAATTAGTTGATTGGTTTTGGTTTGTAGTATTCTGATTGGTGTATGTGAATTGTTTTTTTATTTTCATATTGTTGTGGTTGGTAATTAGTCTGTTTCATTTATTATTGTATTTAAAGGGTGTACTGTGTTAAAAGTTGTATTTATATGTATATTTGTGTTTTTTAATGTCGATATTGGGGGTTGTCAATATTTTTATGGTGTACAATGTTAAATATAGGAATTTTGCTATTATGGGTTATGGCATTTTTATTCTCAATATTTTTTGTTTGTGATATTTCTATTAACAATATTTCTGGTTTCAGCATTTTGTCATTTTACATAGGCTCAATGGATTTTTAATATTTTGTTCTGTACTATTGTTGTGTCAATATTTGTATGTGCCGATATTTGTGTTGTCAATATTCCATAGTACATTCTAGTAAACCAGATGTCATCATAGCACATACAGCAAAGCACACAACATGCGTTTGTACCATATTCAACCACAGAGCACTGCAGTATACCACATGCTATCACAAAGCAGCACAACACATGACATTACAGTACAACACTTCATAGCGCAGTACATAAAGTTGCAGAGCAGCAGATAACAGTGCAGTAATTTACAGCTCTTCAGAGCAGAGCAAAACTAAGGAGAGTTCAGAACATCAGAACACAGCACATCATGCATCACCACAACACATCTATCACAGTTCTAGCAGACCAGAGTACAGCACAGCAGCTCGTGGAACAAAGAGCACAGCATATCATATACGAACAGCATATCACAAAAGAGAACAGAACAACATATCAAATCAGCATTATACATCAGACCATATACAACAGAGTACAGTAAAGCAAATTGCAGCACCACACATCACAACGCAAAAGTAGTATAACAGAATAGCTGAGGATGAGAATATTTGAGCCACAACACAGCTATACAGTTCAAAATGGAAAGAATCAAGCTGTGAGATATGTACAGAGAAAATGCTGATGCTAAAACCTCAGGCAAGGAGTCTGTGTGTGCGGCATCAAGTTGCTAAGCAACCCCATACAAACCTTGCTATGGGTCTGCTCTGTCTCTCAGGCGGAGGCACAACTTGTACTGCTAGAAGGAGGGTAGATGCTTGAAAATCACTGCATAGAGGTAATGAAATGCATGCATTGGCAAATTCATAAGGTGCTAAAGCATTCTGCCATTGAAATGCACAAGGTTGTACATGTGAAAACCCTGTATTTGCATACTTCAGGACATTAAAACATGCAAAGGGGCTAAAACTAAATTGCACCTTGCACTTGCAAGGTGACAAGTTAGCACAGTCCCATAAAAGTATCAGCACCATCTGCTTTATCAAAAAGGTCAGAATATTCATGTGATGAATTAAGATATTGTTTAGAATGTCTGTGGCGCCTAAAAGATACAACGCAGGGAGGGGCACTGTTGAAGATTCTAACTTTTCTATACTCTAGACATATATTGAGGCCCTTAGATGGTAAGTTATGCTTGTGATCTATGAGGTGGATTGGTAAACCAGCACTGGGACCTTAAACCTCCTTTGCTCCAGCAAGCACACAACCACAGAGTTCTCGCAAACAAAGAGTGGGAGTAAAGCAAGATGGTGATACCTAGCCGAACCAACGTTCAGTTTAAGAAACATCTGCATGCAATGAAAGACCACTGAAATCCGGATTTAAAGTTAGTATTAAAGCCAAAGACACTTTTACTTAAAATAGAATGTGCTGAATAACGAGGTTCCCAACAGTGCGTTGCCCTATACACATAAGGCATTACATTTTATATGCACATACCCACTTGATCATCCAAAACTGGAGAAGTTGCTGTCACTGCAAACTCACAACTCACAATATGCACACTGAAAACAAAAAACATGAGCTAAAACTGAAACCATAGACGTGGAAAGAGGACATGTCTGTGGGACAGCCTTCTTTACGTGAAGACTTATATTTAAGCACCAATACAGACATTAGAAAACTGCAGTGCCTCTCCTACTAAAGACCAACAACCACCATCATGCAGAAAAGGAACCCAATATGAATATAATATGTGTAAAGCCCCAGACAGTAAAGATATCCCAGTACAGTTGGGTAGGTGGGTGTTTTGAAAGAGCATTTTTCTTGCTGATGAGATAGAGTTGGGGGTCCTTACTCTCCTGCTTGCATGTTAACCACACTGCAGCAGGTGACGCCAAGGACAGCCAGGAATCAAGCTTGCAATGAAAACCATTCAAAGATGGCCACTGTCTTGAAATGGTTTTAAAATCAATTTGAAAGATGGAAACTGCCTGCTCTGTCAGTGTGACATTCAGTGCACCAGAAGCAGCTGCAAGGACTCAGGAGCACTGTCTTGAGAGCTACCTACTACCCACAAAATAAGAAGAAGGGAACCAGTGGCTAACGTCGGCTGACCCACTAGTCTATGCTGTGTTCTGTGGTGGGTGAAAGCAAAATGTGGAGAATACTACAACTGACAAATGGATGAAGAGGGCTTTGTGAAAGTCCCTGAGTGTATGCATGTAAGAATATGTGATCATTTTAAAAGATTTATTTGGCTAACACCAGACCAAAACATTAATTGGCTGCAAAGTGCCCAAAAACAAGTGCTTGGGGGGCATATTTACAAGACCCTATCGCCACCACAACGTCACTTTCAGTGACGTTGTGATGGTGATAGGGGCCTCACCTTATTTACAAGGCAGCGTTAAGCCACTTAACATGGCTTAACACTGCCTTGTAAATAAGGCACCCTTTCACGCTGTATTTAGCGTGAAAGTGGAGGGCAATAGGTGTTGCAGTGGGCGTTCCACCGCAACACCCATTGATTTTGACACTGCCTCCTATTTACAAGGGCAGTGTAAATAGGAGGCAGCACCAAAATTAAGACCAGGGAAAGCCAGGCCTTAAACAGGCGAAACGAGGAGAAATGCTTTATTTTTCCTCGTTTTTGCTGTTTCCATGTGTGCTGTTTTGTGCAGCACACATAGAAACAGCAAATTGCCTATGATTGTTTATGTGCAGGAAGGTCCCCCTTCCTGCACATAAACAATCATTTTAGAAAAATGCTGTTTTGCAACCTCTATGTGTGCTGCATTAAGCAGCACACATAGAAGTTACAAAACGGCATTTAAAAATTGTTTATGTGCAGGAAGGGGAACCTTCCTGCACATAAACAATCTTCCCCTCAACACAGGCACCCTTGAACAAGGGTGCCTGCGTTGGGGCAAGGCAGCTAAAGTTAGCGCCAGCGCAGGGGAAAACACAGGGCTGCACCATATTATAGTAAATATGGTGCAGCCCTGAGTTTCTAAAGTGATGAAGAGTGTTGTTAGCCTTCTTGGCTTAACGACACTAAGCCTGGGCAAAGCACTACGCTACGCTCGCGTAGTTTGCGAAGTTTGCGCTACTTCGCACTACGCGAATTGCACGTAGCACAGTGCAAACACGCGTAGCGTAGCGGTCATTTTTTGCTTGCTCGCGGTCCTCAACGTCAAGTTGGCGACCGCGAGCAAGCAAAATGACATCCCGGCGAGACTTTTTCCTCGTTCGCGATCAGCAACATCAAGTTGCCGATCGCGAGCGTGGAAAATAAACCCCCCGGCGAGATTCTCAACGCGGGGAGGTCAGGTTTCTCATTGCGAGTGGTTGCGCATACCAGTCCGCGTTGAGAAAGCTGCCGCTCAAGTAAAAATCTACTCGAGCGGCAGTAAAAGACAGCTCGCACTGTGCAAGATGCCGTTTTCAATGATTGCACAGTGCGGGCAAGCATCCGGCACTGTGCAATCATTGCGAACAGTGCACTACGCAGTTCGCGTAGTGCTACGCGTAGCTCGCGTAGTGCGAACTGAACTTTGCGTAGCTTCGCGTAGCGCTACTTCGCGGACTACGCCCAGGGTTAAACGACACACTTTGCCACTTTATTGTAAATATGCCCCTCAGTGTTTTATCTCAAAAACTGAAACTAGAGCTCTTTTGTCACAACCATATGCTTCATGTGTGACTGAGGGGCATATTAGCAAGAACCTCGTTAAAATTATCGCCGTTTTAGCGGCAGGAAACTTCCGCTAAAACGGCGATAATGGGCTTGCTAATATGCGTTATGGAATTCCAATAGAAGCACAGGTTAGATGTCCTGCACATCTAACCTGGGCTTCTATTGGAATTCTATAACGTATATTAGCAAGTTCAATAATCGCCGTTTTAGCGGCAGTTTCCTGCCGCTAAAACGGCGATAATTTTAACGAGGTTCTTGCTAATATGCCCCTGAGTCTTTTCTATAGCCTTTAGAGTGTATTTATTTATCAAGATTCTCATCCTGTGACAAATGTAAATAATGGGGACTGGTTATTATTTTAAGGGGAACTGGGGCATTTAGTTTCAGAGAATGACTTGGATTATTTTGAAAGATGGACAATAACACGTTTTAAAGCACTTTCAGAGACACAATGCATCCCTCTTTGGACTTCTATTGAATAGTGTTGACTGCATAGTGATGGCAGGCATCTGCAGCACCGTGGACAGACTTCATGCATATATGAAAAAAACTATTTTAAAGTCAAAGCCAAACTGATTATTTTGTCACCGGATGACTGAATTAGGAGGAGAATTAAAATCTTGCTTACAGATCACCGATCAATGAGCCCAATTCACAAATTAAGTCCTAAAAGTATAAATGCAGATATAGGTTTCCGCATGATGTACTTTGACATTGTTTTGGAATCCCCCAAAGCTGCATCCGGCAGAGTTTCCAAGCTTATTGCTGACAATGCCCTTTGACAATTCCTGCAGCCTATTTTCCCTCTGCAAAATTTCACATGGTGTAGAATTCCACACATGGGAATGATGCAAGCTGTGTAAACTATGAGGAAAACAAGCCCACATCCCCAAATTCTACAAAAAGCCTACAACTTCAGCACATATAGAAGTGATATGCTGCCTTTATCATCTTGGAAAGGGACTTTTTCCAGTCCTTGGAGTAAGTCTCCAACCTCTTCTACGGTGAAAAAGTAGTATGCGTCTCTACATCCACCAGGAATCCTTTTTGAATTCATGACAGGCATAAATTATGGGGCATATTATCAAGGGCGTTATCGCCACTTTAGCGGCACTTTTTGCCGCTAAAGCGGCGATATTTTTAACACCCTATTAGCAAGCTGTCGCTAACAGGCGTTAGCGACAGCTTTCAGGCGTTAGCGGCCGGGTTTTACATCGCCTTGGATGTCAGCGATAATTATCGCTAATGACATGCAAGGTAGGCGTTCCCCACTAAAAGCGACTGTAAACAGTCGGTAACACAACTAACCCCTATTAACAAGGCAGGCGAAGCAATAAAATAAATCGCGCTAAGCGCGTTTATCGCTAGATTTTAACACCTGCTACTGAGGATGACTTACCTGTTTAAAGTATAGGAGGTGGATTGTCAGGCTGAATCCATCCTTGCGTTAATGCGAGAATATCGCTGCTTTTCCAGCGATATTCTCACATTTTACCGCTATCGCTGGAAATTTTATCGCTATGGAGATAAACCTTGTTAATAGGGTGTTATCTCAGCGATATTTTCCAGCGATAGGCGGCGTTAAAAAGTCGCGCTAAGCGTGGTTAGCGATAAATATCGCTATTCCTTGATAATATGCCCCTATGTTTTTTCAGCTGTAGACTTACGTTTAGAGCCAAAAATACCTTTGTGAATAGGACCCCTTATGTCTTGAGTGTGACATACTTCCTGGTCAAGTATCTGGGGAAAAAGGTATATCTTGGATATATGAAAGATTTTTTCTTTAACAGAACATGTCCTTGAAGAATACAAATTCAAGGATAAAACTTCTAGAAGTCAAATTCACTGTATAAGAATTTCCTAATGAAATAATGTCCTTTGCTTGTAGATGTTTCTTTGGGTAAGTATATACTCCTGAATGAAACATATAAAGTGTTATTAAAAGTAGTTGTTCCTACACCGGCTACACATTTAAGGACACTGTCTCAATGCATCCTCAATACCTTCCTTTCTCTGCAGTAATAAAATAATTTTTTTATATAGCAAGCAAAGATTGCCTATCACTGCCGTGTTCCCAGACACACAATGTTTCTCAATTCAGAATATAATATTTTAATGTTTCATACCATGTTTATTTTTTAATAAGGATATTGATAGATTTATTTTCCTCAATGTAACTGGCCTTTTTCCAGGTCATATGCCCTCATTCTCCCATTTTATTTCCACATTTGTTGGAGTTACAGAGAAAGAAGGTAAACTGGCTATTTCAAAGGATGCACAAATTTGTTTTATGTCGGTTATATTGTGACATGCCTAAGTGCTGGGACACTCAGGGGCACATTTACTAAAAAATGTCAGAGTGCAGTGTTATGCCAAATTTGGCAATTCCGCACTCCAACATTTTTAAAGCACAGGGATGCGCCGTATTTACAAAATACAGCGCACCCCTGTATTTCCCCTAGTGCTGATCAGGGCCGGACTGGCTAAGGGGCCTTTTGGTGTGCTGCCAAGCTGGGGGCTGATTTTGTTGATGGGGACCTGCGTGTGCTTAAAACCATTCGTTTTGCTTTGTTTATTTAGAAGCACACGCAGGTCCCCATCAACGAAATCAGCCCCCACCGCAGTGAAATCAGCCCCCAGCTTGGCAGCACACCAAAACACCCGGTAGCCAGTCCAGCCCTGGTGCTGATGCTAAAACAGCTGCCTAGCGCCAGCGTAGGCACCCTTGCGCCATGTTGCAAGGGTGCCTGCACTGCAGGGGCCATTGTTTATTTGCAGGAAGGGGCACATATTTCAGACGAAGCAAAATCAGAATAACACAGATCAAGGAAGCAAAACTCAAACCAGCACATTTAACCCCTTCGGTGCTCGTGATGAGACCAGCTCGTCATGAGTCACGGTGGAGCTGTGCTCATGACGAGCTGGTCTCGTCATAACGGCTGCGCTCCGCCCACGCGCGATTGATTCCCCGCCTGTGCGGGGCGAATTAATCAGTGGGCGGGATCGTGACGAGACCAGCTCGTCATGAGCACAGCTCCACCGTGACTCATGACGAGCTGGTCTCGTCCACGAGCACCCGCGGCGCCACGCGCTCACCCCCCGCCACCCCCGCCCCGTGGGGGAATTACCCCCGCAGGGAAGGGGTTAAGAGGTGCACAAGTTAGCGATTTAGAGGAAGATAATTAAGAGGAGAGCAATTCACAAAAACAAACTGGAGAAATATAATCTGAGGAGCCTATTTCAAGGGTGCACAATTTAGAATTATCACAGCTCACAAGAGCACAATTTAGATGCAGACATTCAGCTAGATGTTCAGAGAACACCGGTTAGAAAGGGCAAATGGGCACAATTAGGTTGTGGGGTTTTGCTCAACTATGTTAGTGCACAGAGTAGCAGTAACAGTTTATGGAATTGGGGGAAGAGCTACATTTTTGATGTGTAGGTAAGGAATATAGGGGCATATCAGCAAGGCGAGGCAATAAAATTATCGCCGCTTTAGCGTCCCTTTTCGGACGAAAAGCGGCGATAATTTTATACGCCCTATCAGCATGGACACGCTAACGTGTGAATCCATGCCTTAGCGCCTGTTTACTGAACGCCCAGCTTTGCATCTCTAATGAGATGCAAAGTGGGCGTTCCTTCCCAAATAACTGGAGAAATGTCGCTAACCGACATTTCTCCAATTATCAAGGAATCGCTAACAAGCATAGCGATAAGAAAAGTAAGCGCTAACCACGGTTATCGCTACTTTCCTTACGCATGCTTTAATTCTGACTTAGCCATGTAATCCAATGGGAGGTGGATTACATGGCTGAGACCACCCTGCCCTATCAGCAAGGTATCGCCGGTCACAGTGCGATTATCGCTAGTTTCCCAGCGATAATCACACTGTTTTCCAGCTATCGCTTGCATTTCTATCGCTTTGGAGATAAGCGTTGCTGATAGCACGCTATCTCCGCGATAGAAAGCAGCAATAGCCGGTGATAATTATCCTAGCGCTACGTGCGCTTAGCGATAATTATCGCCGGCCCTTGCTGATATGCCCCATAGAGAGCAAAATATTGAATGGTCACGATTCTGTGATCAGCATATCAAGGAACATTATATTGAAAGATAAACTTGTATACATTTTTTAGACCTAATTCAGAATGTATTTACATTGATGATTTATATAACTTTAAAGTACATAGATGTGGAGTTAAAAATAATAAATCCTTATCTCCCGCTGTGCATTTACCTGTTCAATATTTTGTCCCTCGATGTTCTGGTCACAATATGGTGACCATTCGCTATTTTGTCCTCGATAGTCCGTACCATAATCCAGTTTAGAGAAGGCACATCAGTGGAGCACAATTCAGAGGGAGCATAAAAGAGAAGTATAACACAGATGAGAACAATCCAAGAATGAGGATAAGAGCACAATTCTAGTGAGAAGTCCTCCCAGATACAACATTAGTTATCTAGATGGGAGAAGTAATTTAGAGATAGATCAAAGGAAACAATAGCAATTCAGCAGAGCAGAATTCAGTGTTTACAATCCAGTAGAATACATTCAGAGACTGTTGGAAATTGGGTTACTACTTGAGGGGGTTGAAACCCTATTCAAGCAGCAACCACAATCTATGTCAGGGTGAGACACAAGCAAACCCAAAAGTAACCTGTACTCAACCCTCTTGTATCTTGGCACAAAAGCAGTCAAGCTTAACTTAGAGGCACTGTGCAAAGTATTTATGTAGCACTTCAAACAGTAATAAAGTGAAAACACAACACAAGAAAAACCCCACACCAATTTAGAAAAATAGAGTAAAATGTAATAAATTATTTGACACTAAAAGGACAAACTTCAATCAGTAGAACCAAAGTTGTGGATTTTTTTAGTTTTTAGTAAAATCTAGCACCTAAAGAACCAAGCAGTAACCATGGACATCTAGCTGGGCAAATTGGATCAAAGTTGAAAAATATGGCTGACGGCGATGGAGCGCGGGTTGGATACAAACAGTGGATTGGGCCCGGTCAGCACCTACCTTCAGACTTAGAAGATATTTTTAAGAAAATGTTCTGAAACGGTGCCGCTGGTCGAAGTCACAGGGAAGATTTCTATGTTCAAACGTAGTCACTTTTTTGGAAGTCCAAAATGTTCAGTGGGACAAAGCTGGAGGCTGTAGCCAATGAAAGTTCCAGGAGGTAGGATACCCATTTGCGGAAGGACATTAACAGGATTTGCTTCTGTGGAGAAGAACGTAGCGGGAGCTTCTGTGAAGTCAGGCAGACCGGCGATGCACCTTGGATGGATAGATGAGCACCTTGGTCCCAGTCTTCGGTCGCTTCTCAGTGCAGTTGTTAGCCATAAATTCCAAGGGCCTCATATATAAACTGTTGACGCATGGTAGCGCAGCAGGCGTTCCTGCTGCACTGCCGTGCGTCAAACGAAAAGGGCAGGAATCTACCATATTTACAGGATACGGCGCAATCCTGTCCTTCTCACCTGCGCCGGTGCACAAACAGCAGCCATGCTCCAACGCAGACACCCTTGCGTCATCTTGCAAGGGTTGCCTGCATTGCGGGGATGATTGTTTTTGTGCAGGAAGGGACACCTTCCTTCACAAATGCAATCATTGATGGCATTTTACTCTTTCTATGTGTGCTTCAGAATGCAGAATGCAGCACGCATAGAAAGAAGAAGAAATTAGGAGAAATAAAAGTATTTCTCCTCGTTACACCACTCCTATGTCTCTCCTGGGGAGGCGTAGGTATCTGATGCATTCCCAGGTTTACGATTTCTCATAAATCTAGAAATGCTTCAGATTCCATGGGTGTTGCGTGGGAACACCCACAGCAACACCCATGGAATTCCCCTTTCAATCAGTGTTCTGCGTAAAAGGGGCACATATTTACAAGACCATGAAAAGCCACATAAAGTGGCTTTGCGTGGCCTTGTAAATATGCTGCGGCATATTTCGCCACCGGATCGTCAAAAAAGTAAAGCTCCAGCGGCGCAAAAGTGCCGCTAGGGCCTCGTAAATGAGCCCCAAGTTTTGGATTGGGCACCTTTAGCACACAGTCAAGGGTCCAGGACTGGAGGGACACTACTTAGGGGATTAGGACTCACTCAGGATGGGTCCAGGTATGGGTTCAAGATAGAGGGAGCCTTTTCTGTCCCTAAGGCTGAACAGGGGGCCAGCCAACCAGCTCTTGTAGTCACTCTGGCATTCCTGGGTGCAGGTGATGAAGCAGGGCTCAAGTAGCAGGCCTTTGAGGGTTTAGGCAGGCTCCATGCAGCAAAGCAGTCATTCCAGGCACTGCAAAGCAGTCGTGTGGAGTACACAGAAGGCCACAGCAGCAGGCAGTCCTCTGAGAGTCCTTCTACAGGTCTAGAAAGTGAACTGAAGAGTGGGTCTGAGGGTCGGCTTTTTATACATGGTGCCTTCTTTGCAGTAGAGGATGTTTCTAGAAAATTCCCTTTGAAGTCCTTGAAGTTTCCTGCCTTCTCTGTCCTGGTTCCAAGCTGGTTGCATGAACAATGCAGTAGTGACAAGTCCTTTATGTGAAGGCAGGGAACAGCCTATTCAGATGCAAGTGGGCCTGTGCCCTGCTCCGCCCCCCATCCTGACATTTGATGGCCCTTCCAAGCACACCTAATCCCTTTATTGAGTGACTGTCTGGGAGGAATAAACAAAGTCCAACTGCAACTATACCCAGCCATGTGACCCAGGAATAGGCAACAAATGGTTGGGACAATAAAATGCAAACTTTCTAAAAGTGGCATTTTCAAAATTGTTAAGCTCTGACTTTTCCATTAAAGAGTTTTTTATTACAATTTCTCAGACACCAAACATATAATTTTTGCCTGTTCCCAATCAAATGTTAGAACTTATTAAATGTAATAAGGCAGCCCAATGTTATCCTATGGGAGAGGCAGGCCTCACAGTAGTGAAAAACGAATTTAGGGGTTTTTCACCACCAGCACATGTAAAACGTAAAAGTACTTATCCAACTTTTTAAATTGACTGCAGACTGCCTTCTAGGCTGTTTAGGGCCTACCCTAGGGGTGACTTATATGTATTAAAAAAGAAGATTTAGGCCTGAAATAAGGTTATTTTTTGCCAGGTCAAAATGTCAGTTTAAACTGCACACGCAGGCTGCAATGTAGTGCTTAATTTGAGCTGGTGGTTTACAGTGCTCAACACCAGCACTTAATTGTCAACACCAGCACTTATGACAGTCTGCCACATGGTGGCACTGTCCATCTAATTTAGAGGTGAACACAACAACAGTTGTTTATTACTTCAATGTACATTAAAAATCACATACCTGCCACCCAAGCCATTCTTATAGCTTTGGGAGTCCAGAATAATCTGAATTGTCACACTTTTAGAAAGGTGATGGTTAGTAGTTGTATTGGTACTGTCATTGGCAGCCCTGGCAGGGGCAATGTTGAGCGCGAGCTGTAGTGGCCTCTTGGCGAGGGCCCTGGCACTTACTGTTTTTAAGATTAAGGACAACTGCACTTGCAGGCCTGAGACATGTTTAAAGGGCTACTTAAGTGGATAGCACAATCAGTGCTGCATGTCCACTAGTAGCATTTAATTTCCAGGCCCTGGGTACATGCAGTACCACTTTACTAGGGACTTACAAGTAAATAAAAGGTGCCAATTGTGTGTAAGCCAATTTCAAGACATTACAAGGAAAGAGCAAAAGCACTTTAGCACTTGGAAGCAAAGCCAGCAAAAACGGACACAGAAAGCTGGAGGTTGAAGGCAAAATGTTTGAAGATGACCCTGCAGAAAGGGCCAAGTCCAACAAAGATAATACATTCAGGGGAAGAGGTCAAGATGGCGTCCGCTGGGTCGGACGTTTGAGCGGCAGCTCCCGGTCTCCCCCCCCTGTTTTGAAACGTGGCTGAAATATATATCTCGGACTGTCATCGGGCTATTGTCTGTACCTGGTGACGGCGTTTGGGGGTTTTCCGTTCAGTGATTCAGAGCTTTTTTGCAGATTTGGTGGGACAGGAGTGCTTTCTGCTTTCGGCGTCATTGGCTGTTGCCGGCTTCAGGTGGAGGTGTGTCCGTGATACCGCTGGATACGCCCTGCCTAGCAATGCTGCCCAAATCTGCTAGAGGAGGAAAATTACGGGCAGCAGGAGATGCTGCCGGTCTTGGCAGAGGCGGTGTTGGGCTCGGGATGCACCACAATGGTGCGGAGTTATTAGATGGAGCACCAGCAAAACTGGATAAACTGGACAAAGGAGTTGGAGGTGAGCAGGGGGGGAGGAAAAAAATTCCAGCGCTGTTTCTGCCCGCGAACAGCAGGAAGTCGGTATTGATGCAGGACTTAGCACAGGCTAATGTGAAGCAGCTGGAGGTGGTCCCACAAGCACAAGGCAACGGTGGCTTTCAGATGGGGAAAAACCTGCCAGAGGAACTGTATCTGGAGGTGGAAACTGGACAAAACACTCCCAAGGGGATCTCTGGAAAGGAGGGGGGCTGGCAACATATCCTCCCCGCTCCCTGGGAGCACTAATATAGCTAATATTGGTCATATAGACCTCCAGGAAATAACAGTTGATCTACAACTGGCACCTCCATCGGGTTCACTTGCTGATGGGGGATATCAAAGGGTACTGGGGGTATCAGGGGGAGAAAATTCCTCCAGTAATTCTCGAGACGTTGGAAAAGAAACACAGGGTGCTTGTCGGAAATTGCAAAATTCAGTTAGGCGGAATTGCTAAATCGTGTACTGAGTTTGCAGAGAGGATTACTGTTGCAGAGACACGGATATCGACCCTTGAGGATGAACTGGCAACCCAGAAAACCATAACTGAATCTATACGGGCACATAAGGAGGATGTACAATGGAAACTCGCTGACTTGGAGAACCGCCTACGGCGGAATAACTTACGAATTCTGGGTATACCAGAGGGTTGCGAGGGGTTAGATACTCGCAAATTTGTGGTGGAACTTTTTACGGAGGCCTTCCCCGACTTAGCAATGTGGAATTGGGATTTAGAAGTCCAAATGGCACACCGATTTCCGTTTAAACAGCAGTCTGCTAAAGCGGGGCAAACTCTTAGGCCTAGAGCTATTTTGATTTGTTTAAATAATTTTCTGGCCCGCCAGGCATTATATGATTTATTGCGTCCAGATAGGAAACGCTCAGGGAAGGGCTTGCAATTCTTTGTTAGGCCAGATTTCTGCCATCAAACGGTGGACAGACACTGGCAATTGCGTCAATTAATAGCGCCATTTCACGCCAAGGGGGCCCAAGTCTTTTTGCTAAACCCCGCAACGTTAAAAATAATGTATAAAGGGCAGACGCGTTTTTACGTCCGAGATGCAAGCAAAGGAATACCTGGGTTCACTGTAGGTTCATAGCTGTGAGTGTGTAGCTGTAGGAGGTCTATGTTGGTAGTATTTAGGACCCCACTCAAGGTTTAGAAATTGTGATATTTTTTCTGTTTTTCTTCTATGGGCTGGGGTGGGTAGAGGTCCTGAACTGAGGGGAGGGGATACCGGGTAGCATGGGAGCTTCCGATCACACGGGACTATGAGTCCCTTGGCCTCATTTGTGGGGGAGGGTGGGGAGGAGGGTGTTTTGGGTGTCGGGTGGGTGTACTGGGGTGGGCTTGGTTGGGGGTTGTGGGGGTAGAGGTGGGGTGATGGGTTGTGGTGGGTTATGTGGGTAGAAAAATCAATTCACAGCATGAGGAAATCAGAGGATGTTTTATCTGGTACAAGTAGCAGTACTGATGTCGACTGGTTCAAGGTTTTTTTTATAAATGGGGGTAGGGCAAAGTCTCGGGGGATACGCATTTGTTCATTTTTATGTATGTGGGTTGAACAGTAGGGAAAAAAGGTTGCGGGTGGCAGCTGACCTGCAGTTAATGAAACCTGATATATATTATGTTTACAAGAGACACATATACCGTGGACTAAGCGGAGGGTTTTGACTGAGCTTGGGTTTTCCTTAATAGTTAGTACATCACAGGCTACTACAAACAGGGGAGTAGCTATCTTGGTGAAACAGGGGATTTGCTGTACGGGGAGGACATTGGCTGACAAACATGGCAGGTGGGCTATTGTGGAATGTTTAGTAGGTGCAGCCAAGTTTGTGCTATGCTCAGTCTATGGCTCGAATTTGGATGAGGCAACAGTTTTGGATGAATTAAACTTAGAGCTTGCATCATGGCCGACCCCATTGATCTTCTGCGGGGACCTTAACATCCATCTGGGGTGTCAGTATTCAGAGCTGACCCTTAATAACTACAAGGAGAGGAAACCAAATGTTTTTAGAGCACTGCAACGGTTACTGGTGGATCACGGACTGGTGGACGTGTGGCACACTCTGAAAAATATCCGGATCCAGGATAATCATTTTATTCACATCCACACAATAAGCTGGTCCGGTTAGATTATTTTTTTTCCTCTGGGGCGCCTACAGCTGGGGCGAGGATACATGTGTGGCCACGGATTACAGCTGATCACGGTCCTCTGTTGCTTGATATTTCGGTCATTTCTAGAACTACCTTGGTAAGCTCCTTTTCTTTTGATAGGAAGCTTCTGCTGGATATACACTTTGTGAACCATATTAAAACCTGGTTAGTGCAGTTCCTTGATGTTAGAACTGGGGGTCTCTAGTTGGCAGAGGTAGGTACCTTTGTCCAAATAGGGACCCTTGCTTCTAGTCAGGGTAAGGGAGATACACTACTAAAATGACCCTGCTCACCCCCTTGGTAGCTTGGCATGAGCAGGCAGGCTTATCTCAGAGGCAGTGTGTAAAGCATTTGTGAACACATACAGTAACACAGTGACAACACTACAGATGGACACCACACAGGTTGTATTATAAAAATAAGTATTTTTATATAGACTTAACACAAGACCCAAAACGACAAAAATCCACAATACACTATGAAAAATATGACTGTCAATGGTAGAAAATAGTTCAGTTCAATAAAGATGGTAAATGCGTCACTCAATGTTCAATGTACCTTTGGATGCGTAACGCGATACAAACAAAAGAGTTGCAGGGAAGGTGATGCGTCGGTTCCTTACACGCAAGAACGGTGATGCATCGGTTCCTTGCTCCGGGGGAGGTAATGCGTCGGTTCCCTACTGCTGCGTAGGAGACGGTGATGTGTTGGTTCCTTGCCGGAGAGGAGGTGATGCGTCAGTTCTTCACCGCGTGGGGAGGTGATTCGTCGGTTTCTTACTGCGCTTCTGTGGCGATGCGACCTGCAGCGCCGCAATGCGATGACGACCCGGTGCGATGAAACAAAATGGCGTCTTCCTCTCGATGCGACACTAAGGGGTCGATGCGTGCACGCCCGACGGCCGTGTGGGGACTTGGTGAATCTTCTGAGCCGCGACAGGCCCTGTGACACGCTTCTCCAATGATGCGACGGCGTCTGATGCGACGGTGACACTCTTCTCCGGTGATGCGAGGCACTTCGGTGATGCGATGGCGACGGCAGCGGCGGCACGCTTTCTCGGCGATGCGACGACAACTGCAGCGGCGGCGACACACTTCTTCCTCATAAGTTGCGCTTCCAGCTCCCAGCGACACGCAGTCTCTCAGAAGGCCCAACACAACAGCAGGCACTTCAAATTCCCAGCAAGGGAATTCAGGGGAGCTGGTTGGTGAAGTCTTGTGTCCCTGAGACTTCAGCAGGAGGCAAGCTCAATCTTCAAGCCCTTGGAGATGTTCTACAAGATGATGAAAGTAGCACAAAGTTCCTTTCTCCTTTCTTTGGGTATCAGGCAACCATTGCAGGCCAATCCCTCAAACAGCACACAGCATAGGGATAGTCTCCTCCTTCAGTTTCTCTGGTTCCTCTCCTCAGCAAAGGTTCGTCTTGTTTGTTCCAGAAGTGATCTAAAGTGTTGGGGTCTGGGCCCCAGTATTTATACCCATAAATCCTTTGTCCTCTGAAGGCAGAGGGTCCTGTACCTAGTCCAAACCAGTTCTGGGTGCATTCTGCCAGTGCACACCTTCTCTCATTGTCAGGGTGGGCCAGGGTCATCAGACACACCACAGGAGGTGGAGCCAGCATTGTGGAAGGCAGGCCCTATTCAGACCCAGGTGCCACTCCTCCCACCACTCCTCATGCAGATAGGTCTATTCAGCCCTGTGCTGACTCACCCTGTCTCCTGGAGTCCCCCAGCCCCTGTCACTCACAAACCAAGACATACAATACACAAGCTAGCAGAGGCAGGCTGGATGGTTAGGGAAGAAAATACCTACTTTCTAAAAGTGGTATTTTCAAACACAGAATGTTAAAACCAACTTCACTAAAATATGTATTTTATCATTCTGAGTTCAGGCATACTAAATTCGTTTTTCTACCATGTTCCCTGGGTCAGTTAGGATTATAAGGTGTTATAATCAAACTGCCCATTCATGGCCTATGGGGACAGGTAGCCTTGCAATAGTGAAAAACGAAATTGGCTGTAATTCACTATCAGGACATGCCACACACATCAGGGCATGTCCTACCTCTTACATACAATGCACCCTGCCCATAGACCTACTTTGGGGGTGACTCACATGCAGAAAAGGGAAGGTTTGGGGACTGGTTAGTGGGTGCACTTACCAAATCGACATGGCAGTACCAGACTGCACACAGGCTCTGCAATGGCAGGCCTGAGACACACTTGACAAGCTGCTCCGGTGGGTGGCACAACCAGTGCTGCAAGCCCACCAGCAGCATTTGATTTACAGGTCCTGGGCACACGCGGTGCCACTGTACTAGGGTCTGACAGTAAATCAAATAAGCCAATCATGGAGTCACTAATCCATACATCAATTTACAATAGGAACCATATGCATTTTAGCACTGATCAGCAGTGGTAAAGTGCCCAGAGTCATAAAACCAACAAAAACAGGTCAGAAAGAGTACAAGTGGAAGGCAAAAAATTCAGGGATGACCCTGCAAAAAGGGCCAAGTCCAGCACTTGATATCAATAGAGAGTCAGCTTCCAGGCCCATAGTTTGGGATGCTCTAAAAGCCGGGCTTCGGGGGGAAGTTATCAGCAATGGATTGTTCAGGCAGATGAAACTTAAACTTGAAATGCAAGCCACAGTGGCCACTGACATCTGTCAGTGGGGGGCGATAGCCCCAGGTGCCTGGCACCCTTGGTCCACTCTCCCTCCTGTCAGGTCAGGCATTACATCCTGACACTGACCCACCAACCCCGGGCCTGTACCCGGTGGCCAGGCAGGAGACTGGGGTAGGCTTTCCCACACCCGGTCCTCCTCCTCCTTGGGGCTCTGTACCCTCCCACCTGGAGTAGTACCCCCATCCAGAATTGTCAGGGCACCTGTGGCAGGTGTCCCGCACAATTCACCCACCAGTTCAGGGGTGCTACCCTGCAACTGATCTACCAACCTGGGATCTAAACCCTCAGGTTGCACCTGGGTCAGAGGCGAGGACTCCCTCCCTCTGCATCCCCTTCCAGAGTTCTGCACCCTCCCAACTGGAGTGGTACCCCTAGAAGCTCCATTGGTCAGGACACTGCTTACAGTTGTCCCTCCCTCCAGCTCAGGGACAGCCTGAACCTGGCTCCCCAACCCAGGGGCTAAACCCTGCGGCTGAGCATCTGCCTGGCACACCAGGACTTCCTGGGGAGCACACATGCCCCCCAAGGGTAACACACAACTCATGTGTCGTGTGAAAGTCTGCCTGGCGCAGATCTCCCGACCCCTGTCCATCTGACAGTGCGTGAAGATCCCCCAGGACAGAAATGGTGTCACCATGGTCACTCATTGGAGACTCAGCGCTTCTGGCTGGCCCCTGGCCCACTGGTTCTTCCACTGGGGACTCTTCCCCCCTCTCACCCCTCAATCTGGACTTCTGCACCCTCCCAACTGGAGCGGCACCGCCAGACACCAGAACCACTGGAGCTCCATTTACAGACGCTCCAGGTTCTCCTGACACTAGGAGATCCTCCTCAAATGGCTTACTAGTACAGCCTAGGCCCCCAACCTAGTGTTCCCTTAAGGAACCCTCCAGGCCCTGAGACTGGGTTTCGGGCACCTTGGGACACGCAGTCCCACACTCACTCCTTCTCTGCAGAGACAGGACGTGAGCCCCTACACCCCTCCCACTACACTGGGACCTAGCTGGGCTACTCTGAACCTCTTCCACCATGCAGGTCCGGAAGATACCTGAGCCACTCCTTTTAGGATCACTCCAAAATGCCTCTTCAGACCCTCTGGAATCCACCAAAAGGTCTGCCTCCATCGTGAGCTCCCTGGGGTCAGAGAACTCACACTCCCCCAGGTGGTGGCATAGCTCTGGAAAATAGGGACTTACAATATGCTCTCCCTCCATTGGCTCACACAGTTCCACCAAACTATCCTTCACCTCACCATCCAGTGCCTTGCACACGTACCCCACACCACTCTCCTGAGACTGGCAAGACAGTATCTGACTGTCTCTTTCACTCAACCCACACTCTTCTGGGCGGTCTCGACATTCACACACCAGGACTTCAACCATGGGGAACCCCTCCCTGCTCCTCTCATCTAGAGTCAGTGGAGTATCCCTCCCACCACTAGGACCATGAACCCCTGGGCCAGTTCCCCAATCTATCTCAGGGACACTGTGCACCACCAGAGCTACCTCATATCCTTGAACCTCCTGGTGTATGTTAACCCCCTCCAAGTCAGGCGCCACATCTCTGGGTGTGTGTACTATCCACTCAGCACTAGATAACTCAATATTGCTGCCACCAATGTTAGAACTGGGGTCTCTAGTTGGCAGAGGTAGGTACCTTTGTCCAAATAGGGACCCTTGCTTCTAGTCAGGGTAAGGGGGATACACTACTAAAATAACCCCTGCTCACCCCCTTGGTAGCTTGGCAAAAATAGAAATCCCAGGAAAAAACATTCTACCAAAAATGTATGTGGTTGCGTTTGGTCTGCACTCACTAGTAGTGTTCACCAATTACTGTATATGAGTTACAAATGCAAGTCCAGAATCCCACCGCTGCCACCAATGTTAGAACTGGGGGTCTCTAGTTGGCAGAGGTAGGTACCTTTGTCCAACTAGGGACCCTTGCTTCTAGTCAGGGTAAGGGGGATACACTACTAAAATAACCCCTGCTCACCCCCTTGGTAGCTTGGCACGAGCAGGCAGGCTTATCTCAGAGGCAGTGTGCAAAGCATTTGTGAACACATACAGTAAAACAGTGACAACACTACTGATGGATACCACACAGGTTGTATTATAAAAATAAGTATTTTTATATAGACTTAACACAAGACCCAAAACGACAAAAATCCACAATACACTATGAAAAATATGACTGTCAATGGTAGAAAATAGTTCAGTTCAATAAAGATGGTAAATGCGACACTCAATGTTCAATGTACCTTTGGGTGCATAACGCGATACAAACAAAAGAGTTGCAGGGAAGGTGATGCGTCGATTCCTTGCTCCGGGGGAGGTGATGCGTTGGTTCCCTACTGCTGCGTAGGGGACGGTGATGCGTCCGTTCCTTACCGGAGAGGAGGTGATGCGTCGGTTCTTCACCGCGTGGGGAGGTGATGCGTCGGTTTCTTACTGCGCTTCTGTGGTGATGCGACCCGCAGCGCCGCAATGTGATGACGACCCGGTGCGATGAAAAAAAATGGCGTCTTCCTCTCGATGCGACACTCAGGGGGCAATGCGTGCATGCCCGACGGCCGTGCGGTGACTCAGTGAATCTTCTGAGCCGCGACAGGCCCCGCGACACGCTTCTCTGATGATACGATGGTGTCTGATGCGACGCCGACACTCTTCTCCAGTGATGCGAGGCGCTTCAGTGATGCGATGGCGACAGCGGCGGCACGCTTTCTCGGCGATGCGACGACAACTGCAGCTGCGGCGACACGCTTCTTCCTCATGAGTCGCGCTTCCAGCTCCCAGCGACACTCAGTCTCTCAGAAGGCCCAACACAACAGCAGGCACTTCAAATTCCCAGCAAGGGAATTCAGGAGAGCTGGTTGGTGAAGTCTTGTGTCCCTGAGACTTCAGCAGGAGGCAAGCTCAATCTTCAAGCCCTTGGAGATGTTCTGCAAGATGATGAAAGTAGCACAAAGTTCCTTTCTCCTTTCTTTGGCAATCAGGCAACCACTTAAGGCCAATCCCTCAAACAGCACACAACATAGGGATAGTCTCCTCCTTCAGTTTCTCTGGTTCCTCTCCTCAGAAAAGGTTTGTCTTGTTTGTTCCAGAAGTGATCTAAAGTGTTGGGGTCTGGGCCCCAGTATTTATACCCATAAATCCTTTGTCCTCTGAAGGCAGAGGGTCCTGTACCTAGTCCAAACCAGTTCTGGGTGCATTCTTCCAGTGCACACCTTCTCTCTTTGTCAGGGTGGGCCAGGTTCATCAGACACACCACAGGATGTGGAGCCAGCATTGTGGAAGGCAGGCACAGCCCTATTCAGACCCAGGTGCCACTCCTCCCACCACTCTACATGCAGATAGGTCTATTCAGCCCTATGCTGACTCACCCTGTCTCCTGGAGGCCCCCAGCCCCTGTCACTCACAAACCAAGACATACAATACACAAGCTAGCAGAGGCAGGCTGGATGGTTAGGGAAGAAAATACCTACTTTCTAAAAGTGGTATTTTCAAACACAGAATGTTAAAACCAACTTCACTAAAAGATGTATTTTATCATTCTGAGTTCAGGCATACTAAATTCGTTTTTCTACCATGTTCCCTGGGTCAGTTAGGATTATAAGGTGTTATAATCAAACTGCCCATTCTGGCCTATGGGGACAGGTAGCCTTGCAATAGTGAAAAACGAAATTGGCTGTAATTCACTATCAGGACATGCCACACACATCAGGGCATGTCCTACCTCTTACATACAATGCACCCTGCCCATAGACCTACTTTGGGGGTGACTCACATGCAGAAAGGGAAGGTTTGGGGACTGGTTAGTGGGTGCACTTACCAAATCGACATGGCAGTACCAGACTGCACACAGGCTCTGCAATGGCAGGCCTGAGACACACTTGACAAGCTGCTCCGGTGGGTGGCACAACCAGTGCTGCAAGCCCACCAGCAGCATTTGATTTACAGGTCCTGGGCACACGCGGTGCACTGTACTAGGGTCTGACAGTAAATCAAATAAGCCAATCATGGAGTCACTAATCCATACATCAATTTACAATAGGGACCATATGCATTTTAGCACTGATCAGCAGTGGTAAAGTGCCCAGAGTCATAAAACCAACAAAAACAGGTCAGAAAGAGTACAAGTGGAAGGCAAAAAATTCAGGGATGACCCTGCAAAAAGGGCCAAGTCCAGCACTTGATATCAATAGAGAGTCAGCTTCCAGGCCCATAGTTTGGGATGCTCTAAAAGCCGGGCTTCGGGGGGAAGTTATCAGCAATGGATTGTTCAGGCAGAGGAAACTTAAACTTGAAATGCAAGCATTGGTCGATGACCTTCGAACAGCAGAGGAGAAACTTATGCAAGTAATATCCTCTGGAGCTCTTGTAGATCAACTACAAACTGAGATAGCGCGCTGTAAGTCTAAAATTAATTCGATATGGAGTAAGGCAATCGCCAGTAAATATAAACTTTTTAGAGCGGAGATCTACGAGTATGGTGAAAATACATGGCGGTGTCTTGCGCAACGGCTACGATCTAAAGAAGCGTCACACCGCATTAATACTATGACTGACTCACGGGGAGGACTGTGGATACTAACGATGAGATTTTGGAAGTATTCCGTGTATTCTATGAAGAGTTATATAATGAGAATGATATTGACAATCGATCAGGTGTAGGGCGGGTATTAAGCTAAAGTATTGCAATGTTAGATCCGTCAGATCAGGAAATATTGGAAGCCCCCATCACGGTAGAGGAACTAGAAGAGGCGATTCTGGTACTAGCTCCCGGTAAGGCGGCTGGCCCGGATAAATTGCCGCTGGAAGTTTACAAAATGTTTTTTCAGGAGATTAAAAATGATATGCTGGCGACTTATTTACAGGCACAGGATGGAAAGGCTCCACTCTCCTGGAACGAGGCGAAAATCATTGTTTTTAAGAAAAAAGATAAGCCCCCGTCCTCACCGAGCTCCTATTGGCCTATATCCCTGTTAAATTGCGATGGGAAAATGTATGCTAAAATCTTGGCAACAAGATTGGCACGGGTTATCATTCCGTTAGTTTCTAGTTACCAACATGGCTTTATCCCCGGTAGGGGCACGGTTAACCATATTAACAGGGTTGTTATACTGCTAGACTTTGCAAAGGTACAACATACTACTTTGGGTCTAGTATTGTTAGATGCTGAAAAAGCATTTGATTGTGTCTCCTGGGGATTTTTATGGGCAGTATTACGTAGGGCGGGATTTGGGCCCGGGTTTATTAAGGCAATTCAAACTATGTATAAATCTCCTACGGCCAAGATATGCATAATGGGCAAGGAGTCCAAACTGGTATGTATCACGAGGGGGACTAGCCAGGGTTGCCCGTGCTCCCCGCTCTTGTTTGCCTTGTACATCAATCCCTTTATTGTTATGTTGGAAAATAGTAATAAGATTAGATCAGTGTTCTGCGGCCAGTATCAGTTTAGGATTCTGGCTTATGCAGACGATATAGCGGTAGTGACAACAGATCCAGCAGTGACTATTCCTGAGATAGAGTACCTTGCTAATGTATATGGTACTGTGTCTGGGTATAAACTTAATCGGACTAAAACGCAGATACTCTGTACTAGCAAAGATTATCATCAAGATCCTAGGGTAACTGATGAAGTTACATATTTGGGGGTTAAAATCAGGGTCTGTTTGAAGGAGTTGGTTGAGACCAACTGGACCTCGAAACTTGATGGGGTTCAACGAGAACTGGAATGCCTGGAATGTCTGCATCTGTCATTGGTGGGGCGGTGCAATGTTTTGAAAATGATGGTGTTACCTAAAATTCTTTATTTTTTTAGGGCTGTTCCACTTGAGGTGACACAGGTAGAGCTGCAAAATCTACACTCTATCTGTGCTAAATTTTTGTGGGCTCAGCATAAGTCGCGTAGATCTTTTAAGTTTATGACACTACCACGCAGTCGGGGTGGGCAGTCCCTAATTTTACACTGTATTATCTTGCATGTATTTTACAAAATATGCGTATTCTGCTTACTGGGGAAGATGTAGGTAACGAGGCTGAAGCACCATCAATATATCAGATGCTGCTCGGGGCGACAGTAAAGAATTGCTTATTTAGGGTTTTGGAACCAAGCTATTATAAGAAAACGAGGTTTAAAGTTTTGATATCCGCATTCAAAGTTTGGAAGGCAGTCTGTAACAGTTTTCACATCAAGGGGATATGTTTTTATACCCCTACAGATGCGTCAGCTTACTACCTGCCATTTTTTGGGATTCAACAATGGTTAGATGGAGGTCCAAGGGTATAAGGTGAATGGGAGACTTCTACGAGCTTGCAGGCCTTTCATCTTTTTCCTCTCTGACTGAAAAATATGGACTGGTTAGAACCGATTTTTTAAAATATCTACAGGACATGGATTTTCTGTATAGAAAACTGTCATTGAAAGGGGTAGAAACCAATTCCGTGGTTGAGGCTATAAGGGGCCACGCTAAGATAGGTGTATTATACAACCGTTTGTTAGATACGCAGCAGGATGATTTAATGATGCAGGATCTTAAATGGAGCCATCGGTTGGGGCGGAAAAGGGTATTTATGGAACCAGCCATAGAGATGGCCGAAAGAATTCTGGTTTCTGCTAAGTTAAGGGCACAACACTACAAGTCAATATACAGCCTGTATTATACCCCCGCAAAAATGTTAAAATGGGGGGCATTAATGATGGGAAATGTTTCCGCTGTGGGGTAGAAGAGGTGGATATTGTACATATCCTCTGTACGTGCACCAACTTAGCTCAACTGTTACGACTTATTGATAGGCTTCTGACTGAGATCACTGGGATTGGTATTAATATGTCGGCTGAACAAATGTTATTGGGTGTAGGGGATGTTGCATTTTTGGGGCAGGGGGTTTATAAAATCAGGTATTTAATTTTTATGGCCACAGCAGTGGCAAGGTTATGTATTGCTTCTGTTTGGTTACAGAAAGATGCCCCCACCTTTGAGATGTGGAGGGCTAAATTCTATGCAGTGTACAATCTGGAGTATAGTCTTTATTCGCTAAAAGGTGAACGGAAACGGCAATGAGGATTACAGATCTGGGGCCCCTTGATTTAACACATGAGTTTGTAATATCAAAGACAGCTGTCTGGAATCTCCCTTTTGGAGTCATCTTCTTTTTTTTTTTTTTCTTTCTCTCCTTTTTCCCCCTTTTATGGATATGGTTAATTGGTTAATGTTACCTATGCACTGCTGGTTATTATATGTATTGGGTTATAACTGGTTCTCTTGTATTTGAAGTTTACTGATCTGTATGGTATCATGATTCATGCTGTGGATCAAAATTAAAAATAATTTAAAAAAATAATAATAATTGTCAATATCTTGAGGATGCACTGCGCTCCTCCTCTTCCGATTACAAGTTCCATTTTAAAGCCTGCTGGGTGGCATGGGACTTCTTTTCTTGGAGAGACCTAAGTAAGGTAAGGATCTTTTGTACTTTAAGCAGCAATATTTATGGGAAAATGTGCGGTAATATTGCTCTCCAGTTATATGACTGGATCTTAAAGCTTTTGGGACTTTTGCAGGAAGCTCAGCAAAGATATATTTCATGTGTGCCTGAAAAAGAAAAAGCTGATTTTTCATTTTCTTTATGTTGGTATAATACTGAGAGGAGAGGTAAACAATGTCTTGAAAAATGGCAGTTTTGTATATTTTATTTCTTTATTGCAAATCTCTATTTACTTCTCATGCGTACAAAACTGTAAAAACATTTTCTGTAGTAAACTTCTGAATAGTTTTCTGCCAAATATGTAGCAAATTGTAATTTTTCACAGCCTCGACTCTAAATCTTTTATATCCTATTAAACCTTTCTTTAAAAAAAAAAAAAAAAAAAAGATAATACATTCAGGAAGCATATTTTAGTGGATCCCACTTGGTAGTAGAGAGATGGTCTTCCCCAATGTGCTTTTAGCACTGTCATCTAAAACAGTTCCGATAACTGTATGATTCATGTTAAAATGTTTAAGAGACACTAAAACATGACCAAATTGTTGTACAAATAGCAAAAATACTGCTTAGAATGTCATGTCTGTAAGATACTGTATCACGCCCATAGGATGTGATGACGCATACAATCATTATCCTCATGTGGACATGAAAGGAGCCCCAGATGTGTCACAATGGTAAAGGGTTCTGAAATACTTAACCAGAATTACCTGTGCTTCACATCGGGTTCAGTCAAAACATGTGAAAGTAATCATTAAAGTTAACTTTACTACTCCTAAACTGAGAAAAATCCTAACTTTAAGACTTTCGGTATTCACAGAAGGCATTTAGGAGTCCTAAAGTTAGGACTACTAACTTCTGTGAATACCAAAATGAGTAAGTGTATTCTGTGAATAGCTAAAAAGTACTAACTTTACGTTTACGTTTACGTTTTTGACGTAAGTTAGTTCTGTGAATCAGGCCCTATATGTACAAGCAATCCAGAAATACACACATACATGCAGAGAAGACCAGTGTAAGCCTAGTGTATTTAATATGACATCTGCTGAACACATCACTAGGTTCATTTATATCAGATAGTGAGGAGTAAGGATTTTGGCCAAAGGGTCTTCCAAGCATGAACATTGTTTTCTGCAACAAATATAAAGAAACACTAAAGACAAGCATCAAAGGAAAACCATCAGCATGAGAAAAAGTCAACAAATTCAACCTTGTAAGTATAATTTTGTAAATGTAAATGTGTTTAACCGCTTCCATGCGCGGCCGATTTTCGCCCTGTGCGAGGCGTTTCATTAAGCGGACGGGTTCATGACGAGCTCAGCTCGTCATGCGCACACGAGCACTGCGCAGCATGACGAGCTGAGCTCGTCATGAGCATGGAAGGGGTTACCAATAAAAGAAAATAGAAATACATTTAATATTTTTTATATACATTTCTCTTAGCATTTGAAACATCACCATGACTGAAGGGGCTCAATTCATTGCTTCCCAGAAAAGGAAAATGTTTATTATGTTATATGGGATATGTTTACACCCAAGAAAAACAAACAGGCGACAAAGTTAACTGGAAATATAGCAAATATTACTCAAACAAATGTTATGGGAGGGCTACAACAAAAGAAACAACTGTATTATATGTTAGAGAACATAACCACCCCCTAACATAGCTGAAATAGAAGTTCGAGCCGCATTAGAAACTCTAAAAGAAGCTAGCACTAGCTCTCAAAAGCCTACCACTGAAATACTAAAAGACATACTCCCCAGAGTCCCACAACATGTATCTGGCCAATTTACCCTCAATCTCATCATTAAAAAGGATAATAGCTAGAACAAAAAAATCAACTGCTTCCACCCCGCCTGCCCCCAAAACTTTCAGTGAATTAGAAATACCACCTGAACTCATTATAGCTCATAATGAAGATCAATTTCTTCTTTATGACAATAAATCAAACGAAAAAAGAATAATAATATTTGGAACGCCCTCAAACTTACTTAAACTACAGAACTGTGAGACATGGATGATGGATGGAACTTTTAGAATATGTCCCAAACCATTTTACCAGTTATATACAATTCATGGACTGTATCAAAATACAAACATCCGCTTTATATATGCCCTGTTACCAAACAAACAAACCACCACCTATATTGAACTCTTAACCAAAGTAAAACAAGAAACTAATAATTACTATCCTCAAAAAATGATCATTGACTTTGAACATTCAATGATACAAGCCATACTAAAAAACTACCCTCACACAGCAATACAAGGTTGCTATTACCACTTTAACCAATGCATATGGAGACACGTCCAAAAATCTGCACTAAGGGGCCGATTACGATCTCGCTCGGAAAGCCCTATGGCCGACTCGGTCCCATAGAGCTTTCCGAGCGACTCGCGCTCCGATGCTCCGAGCGACCGAGTATGATGCAATTGAGCGCTGACAGACTCGGGTCACTCGGAGTCCCATTGAAGTCTATGGGAGCCTGTTGTACATAGCGTACATGGGCTCCCATAGAGAATAAAGGTAGGTCGTGGAAAAGGGCGCCCCCTGTCGCGAAGACGCCTCTGTGTCGGCTGCCCCGTGCATGCATGTGTAGGCCAGTGACCGAGTCGTAGTGCTACGGGTGAAGGGGTGCCTGCTATGGCCCCCCGAAGTCCACTTCCCAACGCTGTCTCGAGTCGGAGGCTCCGGCTCGATCCGGCTGCTCAACGCGCGCATCGTACTTGTCGCTCAGAAATCAGCCCCAGTGTGCTGTGCGCGTCGGCCATGTCGGAGTCGTCCGGAGGGCCTCGCTCATAGGTACGAGTCGCTTGGAGCGCGAGGCTATATTTGCATCGTACTTGCTCGTTCGTACAGCGGTACAAGTCGTCTGGAAATTGTGCTTACGACTCGAACTCGCTCCTGATGGATGCCTCAGGAGCCCTTCCGAGCGAGATCGTAATTGGCCCCTAAGTGTAGAATATGCAACAAATAGCAACTTTGCATATGAAATTAAAAAGCTAATAGCACTAGCATATGTCCCAATCACTGATGTAGCAGAACACTACAATTTATTAATAGAAAGCCCTTACTACCAAACAATTGAACAAAAACTAAGTCCCCTACTTGACTATTTCGAGGATACCTGGATGGGCTACACAGATCTGGACACAGAAGACAGCCCAAATACCACATTCCATGGTGTAATGTATATGACAGTACCCTAAACAAAGAAGCAAAAACTAATTGTGCTGAGTTGACATAACGCTTTCCAAGCCACAACAGGCAGAACCCAACCAACCCTACATAAATTATTACAATCAATACAAAAAGAACAAAGCTACCAACAACTGAGAATGGAACCGTCTATAACCCAGCTAGCCCCAAAACTAACCAATCAAACAAAGCAAATGTTTGAGTACTTATAATTCAAAGTAATACTGTACCCAAACACTAATGGGCTAGGATATCTAGAAACAATAGCAAAACCCTACTTTAAAAAATAAATCAGAAACACAGAAAAATCGTAATTCCAAAATAATTAGACAAATAAACATTTTTAATCAAACATCAAAAATATAATGATTTTGTCAATTAATTAAAAATATCTTAAAAAAATTAATTGACATAATAATTATATTTTATATAATAAAAATAGCAATAACAATTACAAAAATTACATTTCCCTCCCATTATAAATAATTTAAAATTACTTACTTTTTTTGTAGCTGAAGAAATGTAGTACAAACTGCCATAAATAAATCCAAATGTAGAAAATTCCCAGAACTTTGGGGTCGATTACGATGGCGGACGGAAACCCCTTCCGTCCGCTGTGCTCGCGGTAAAAAAACACCCGCATGTACCGTGGCATTGCCGCCGGTCAGATTACGATGCAATGCACGGAAAATCCGACCGCTGCGGACGGAATTCACAAAACACCATCTGCCACGGTCACAAAAGCTGTAAATCCGACCTCGGCAGACAGGGAAAACTGTTCAATGGACTCAAAAGGCCGCATCTGCCGCGGAATGACTGCATGTCTAATTACGATGAGATAGCGGAGCTGGCGGAATGATCATAGGTGTTCTGACTGCCGCGGTCGCGCACAGGCAAAATGAATGGCGGCCGGAACAAACTTCACAACAATGCTCAAAGTGTGCCTGTACTCTCCGCTGCCCTCAATCACATCAGACACGCACCAAAGATACACCACAAATGTATTCCTGAAATGAAAGCCATGGTCAGCATGGGAGATACACCTGGTGGTCATCACTCATGTGGACACACCCACATACCACAGTATAAAACCAACCCCTTCCTGGACCAGCATCCTTTGCAAAGCAGGCACAGAGAGACAGAGAGAGACAGGACACCATTTTCACAGACATAACACAGCACACAGCACATCATAACACCCACCTATCTCCACACAACACCACTTCTCATCCACACACCTGACACACCTCACATATCTTCACCACCACCTTGCACCCTGCACTTTTCATTCATTTGCACTATGCCCAATCAAAAAATGCCCAAATTCTCAGACACAGAGTTGAAAGTGATTGTAGACGAGATAATTAGGGTAGAACCACATTTGTACGGGAACCTGGTCCAACAGACCCCACTTGTGCGCAAAAATCAGATGTGGGCGAGGATCTACAACAAAGTCAATGCAGTAGGGACCACCCTACACACACTGCGTGACATCAAAATGTGGTGGACCGACCTCAAGGCCCGGGTCGAGTTTCGGGCCCAGAGGAACCACGAAATGGCCCAAAGAACTGGTGGCGGCCCTCCCATTCCCCCACTAACTTTCAATGAATGGGAGGAGAACGTGCTTGCCATACTGCATCCAGAGAGTCTCACAGGAATCGAGGGGGGAGTGGAGGCTGGTAAGTACAATCAAAATGATCACATCCCACTGTAATGTACTGTTGTGCACAACAAGTGAGCCTCAATTGCCAGACCAAATCAAACTCTTGTAGAATGCACGCTTTCAATATGAATGTCCCACAAGGCTAGCATTTCCTTCCTCTGCTTCATCTCACAGGTAGGTAGTCAGCTCATGCACCCTGGCCTCCCTCCCAAACAGCATGGAGCACCCTCCCCACCCTAGAGCCATGTAGCAGCCATCACCGTCGACAGTGCTTCCTAACAGGTAGGTAGCCATCTTACTGGGGAGGGGGTTGTTGGGACCTGAGAGCAAGACCACCACTCCCACTAGGCCCTATGTCTTCCCTCCCAAACAGCATGGAGCTATATGACCACCACATCCCGCACTTGGTAGCCAACTCTGTAAAGCCCCATAAGTTGTAGGCAGTGCACATACAGCTAATCCCATCGAGAGGTCACATGAATCACAGTGTCATTGATAAAGTCACATGTAACTGCAAGGCAAAACACAAGAACGCAATCACAAAAATCCAATGTGCAAGTCCCATTGCCTCAAAGCATAAAGACTCACATCAACACAACACATGCATGGAGACTCAGTCAAATATCACAAACCACAGGAGCTAAGTACAAAAAGCACAACACAAATCATGAAGTTGCGGCATAGTAGACAGATACTTATAGAAAAGTCTCAAATATCCAAGAATGAACTGAAGTGGATGAGCAACACATTGGTACCAGAGGACATGCCATTAGAAAAACAATATCTGTACAAATTAAATTGTTGCTTCCGCCATGTCACATCGCTCACGAGCAATGTATGTACCTCTACATCATGTCCGACTGCTGACAAACTGTTATGAATGCCAAGTAATGCCAAGGTCAAAACTCAGGTCATCTCAAATGAAATGTGCGAAACATGAACATCAAAGTTGTGCTGCGTACTGAACATGCTGACAATCTAACCTCTGTTCAACAGGTGACTCGCTAGCAACAGCAGGCGCCCGTGCCATGGATGAGCCAAGCTAGTCTCCCCCCCAGGAAGGTGAACTCTCGGATGCAGATTCCCTGTTTTTTTTACGGATGAGGAGGACAGACCTGGTCACTCCGGCGTGCCCAGGCAAGCTCAGTCTCCGGCCCTCACTGTCCCCCCCACCACCACCAGCACCACAACTCCCACAACAGCTGCACCTACAACTCAGACCCCTGCAACAACGACATGTGTGGCAGCCACCTCCACCATCACCACCGCTGCCTCCAACACTGTCCCTGTGCCAGTTGTTGCCAATACCTCCAGGCAGCCTAGGGATGCAGGGGACAGTGTGCGGTGGCGGCACCAGGCAACGCCACAGGTCCGTGTCTGCAGGACAGGTGGGAGGTCAACTGGGGGACAGTCACAGTAGGACACTGAGAGTGATGCCCTGGCCACCGTGAACACAGTCCTTGGTTCATACCAACAAAACCAGGGACAGATGGGCCAGGTTGTGGAAGAACTGCGTGAACTCCGCCTGCTGCAAAGGTCCATGGACACACGTTTGGGACAACTTGTGGAGTACATGGGCCAGCTTGTGGGTGTTCTGAGGGACATGCATGCAGCTCAAATAGCTGCCCATCCCCCGTGGCCAGCAGGATGCTAGTCACAACACCTCAGAAGCAGCCACAGGGAGGGGTGAGTCACCACACAGCAATTCCTCAGACACCTCTGAGCATGCAGCAGGTTCCCTCCCGGCCAAACGGCAGTGGGGACGTCCGAAAAAGACCCCGGGAGGATCACGTGGCAAAGCACCGTGCCGTACCAGTTCTAGGAGCCACCGTTGATGTCACCAGTGTCACAACAATCATTTACTTTGTTGTATATCGCATCCCACATTGCCACAATGATGGGAGTGTTCTGTTGGACTGTGGAATTCCACCATTGTGTGTTCTACCCTAACTATCCATGTACCATCACTTTCAACTTCAACCCCTGACCTGCCACTCATGTCAAAATAAACACAAATCACACACGTATGCCTTTGTGTCTGTAGCATGTTTATCATAGTAGGTACCATGTTAACTCACATTGCAAAGTATCACAAGATTTGTATGCGACAATCCATTGAGAGAGTGGAGGAACCTAGAATGACACAAGAAAATAACAGTGAGTTGACATATGATGGCATGACAGCTAAAGCACACCAATAGGCAATACTGTACAAGATGCATTCCAGATAACACTGGTCAACACCATCAACATGGACAGAAGGGGGATGGGAGCACACAACTTAACCTCTCAGCAAAGATCACCCCTTAGCATCCTGGTAAATGCAGTTCAGTTGATATGCTTACTTGAATTTCCGTTGAAGTGTGTCACCATGGTTGGTGCAGGTTAGTGCTGTGAATCTCTAGACACGTGTTTCTGGATATTATCCTTCATCAGTAGAGGTAATAAAAATTAAAATCTGTGTTTGCTGAGAAAGCTTAAAGGGGAAAAGAACAAGCTAGTGGCAAGCATCAATATTTAAAAGAACAAATGTAGCAGGACATAGTGTATTTAATCAAAAGACTCAGGGGCCGATTCCGATCTCGGTCGGAGGCGCACCCAATACCATTCGGTCGGGAAAAAAGCCATGCGAATGCCTGTTTCCCGACCGATCCGTGCAGCACACCGAACGAGTAAGTACGATGCGCACAACAGCACAGAATCCGGCCGAGCCGTACTCACCCAATCCAGGTCCTGTACTCCGACCGAGGCGAATCCGGAAACGCCGAATCGAGTCGCACGGAAGGGAAAATGCAGCTCCGTCCGGCCGACCAAGTACGATGCGCTTCTCGTACGCGCCGAACCCGTCGCTACGCACGGCACGTCAAAGCATCCGGGAGAGGCGCACATAAGCTCCGATTCGCGCCACAACACAATACAAGGCTACGAGACGAACACGCCAGCGACGAGGACGACGCGAAGCGATGAGGACGACGCGAAGCAACGAGAAGGACGAACGACACGAACCAACCATGAATCCCTTCGTCCCGATCATACCAATATTCTACATTTACTACCGGAACAGGCACGGACGCGTACGGCGCAGAAGGTAAGTCAGACACCAACCACAAAACACATACAACACGTACCACGACACATCACACACACACAGAGGGATGCAGAATATACTTACACCAGCAACAGCAGCACCATAGGGGCGGGATTCCCATCACCAATGCCACATATGCACACAGGGGCCTGAATGCGCACCACCACCCCTACCCAGGGGGGGCTGGATGCCTACCACCACTACTACCACCCTCACCCAGGGGAGGCTGGATGCCTACCACTACTACCACCCTCAACCAGGGGGGGCTGGATGCCTACTACTACTACCACCCTTAGCCAGGGGGGCTGGATGCCTACCACTACTACCACCCTCACCCAGGGGGGCTGGATGCCTACCACTACTACCACCCTTAGCCACGGGGGCTGGATGCCCTACCACCACCCTTAGCCAGGGGGCTGGATGCCTACCACTACTACCACCCTCAACCAGGGGGGCTGGATGCCTACCACCACTACCACCCTCACCCAGGGGGCTGGATGCCTACCACTACTACCACCCTCACCCAGGGGGCTGGATGCCTACCACTACTACCACCCTTAGCCAGGGGGGGCTGGATGCCTACCACTACTACCACCCTTAGCCAGGGGGGGCTGGATGCCTACCACCACCCTTAGCCAGGGGGGGCTGGATGCCTACCACCACCCTTAGCCAGGGGGGGCTGGATGCCTACCACTACTACCACCCTCACCCAGGGGGGCTGGATTCCTACCACTACTACCACCCTCACCCAGGGGGCTGGATGCCTACCACTACTACCACCCTTAGCCAGGGGGCTGGATGCCTACCACTACTACCACCCTCACCCAGGGAGGCTGGATGCCTACCACTACTACCACCCTCACCCAGGGGGGCTGGATGCCTACCACTACTACCACCCTCACCCAGGGGGGGCTGGATGCCTACCACTACTACCACCCTCAGCCAGGGGGGACTGGATGCCTACCACTACTACCACCCTCAGCCAGGGGGGCTGGATGCCTACCACTACTACCACCCTTAGCCAGGGGGCTGGATGCCTACCACTACTACCACCCTTAGCCAGGGGGGCTGGATGCCTACCACTACTACCACCCTTAGCCAGGGGGGCTGGATGCCTACCACTACTACCACCCTCACCCAGGGGGCTGGATGCCTACCACTACTACCACCCTTAGCCAGGGGGCTGGATGCCTACCACTACTACCACCCTCACCCAGGGGGGCTGGATGCCTACCACCACCCTTAGCCAGGGGGCTGGATGCCTACCACTACTACCACCCTCAACCAGGGGGCTGGATGCCTACCACTACTACCACCGTCACCCAGGGGGGCTGGATGCCTACCACTACTAACACCCTTAGCCAGGGGGCTGGAGGCCTACCACTACTACCACCCTTAGCCAGGGGGGGCTGGATGCCTACCACCACCCTTAGCCAGGGGGGGCTGGATGCCTACCACTATTATCACCCTCAACCAGGGGGCTGGATGCCTACCACCACTACCACCCTCACCCAGGGGGCTGGATGCCTACCACTACTACCACCCTCACCCAGGGGGATGGATGCCTACCACTACTACCACCGTCACCCAGGGGGGCTGGATGCCTACCACTACTACCACCCTTAGCCAGGGGGCTGGATGCCTACCACTACTACTACCCTTAGCCAGGGGGCTGGATGCCTACCACCACCCTTAGCCAGGGGGGCTGGATGCCTACCACCACCCTTAGCCAGGGGGGCTGGATGCCTACCACTACTACCACCCTCACCCAGGGGGGCTGGATGCCTACCACTACTACCACCCTCACCCAGGGGGCTGGATGCCTACCACCACTACCACCCCCACTCATAGGATGGACAATGCATGACACAACCAGCACACCACAACCTAGGGAATGCAAGAAAAAGACATCCCCCAACACCATGACAAGCGTGTGTAGACTGTGTCAAATGCCTACAACACTGAACATGACTTTGAACATACAATGTGACCCCCTAGCACATGTGCCACACATATATGTGTGTGGCCCCCACAATGCAAGCAGGCCATGACCATTGTGGCAATGGGGTCCAAACCCCCATCATCACAGTGACCAAAAGGTAAGTGTGGGGTCCATAGCTGAAGCACATTCTGAACATTGTGGCAAAGGGGTCTAAACCCCCATCATCACAGTGACCAAAATGTAAGTGTGGGGTCCATAGCTGAAGCACATTTTGAACATTGTGGCAATGGGGTCCAAACCCCCATCATCACAGTGACCAAAAGGTAAGTGTGGGGTCCATAGCTGAAGCACATTCAGAACATTGTGGCAATGGGGTCTAACGCCCCATCACCACAGTGACCAAAATGTAAGTGTGGGGTCCATAGCTGAAGCACATTTTGAACATTGTGGCAATGGGGTCCAAACCCCTATCATCACAGTGACCAAAAGGTAAGTGTAGGGTCCATAGCTGAAGCACATTCAGAACATTGTGGCAATGGGGTCTAACGCCCCATCACCACAGTGACCAAAATGTAAGTGTGGGGTCCATAGCTGAAGCACATTTTGAACAGTGTGGCAATGGGGTCCAAACCCCCATCATCACAGTGACCAAAATGTAAGTGTGGGGTCCATAGCTGAAGCACCTTTTGAACATTGTGGCAATGGGGTCTAAACCCCATCATCACAGTGACCAAAAGGTAAGTGTGGGGTCCATAGCTGAAGCACCTTTTGAACATTGTGGCAATGGGGTCTAAACCCCCATCATCACAGTGACCAAAGGTAAGTGTGGGGTCCATAGCTGAAGCACATTTTGAACAGTGTGGCAATGGGGTCCAAACCCCCATCATCACAGTGACCAAAATGTAAGTGTGGGGTCCATAGCTGAAGCACCTTTTGAACATTGTGGCAATGGGGTCTAAACCCCCATCATCACAGTGACCAAAATGTAAGTGTGGGGTCCATAGCTAAAGCACCTTTTGAACATTGTGGCAATGGGGTCTAAACCCCCATCATCACAGTGACCAAAAGGTAAGTGTTGACAAAGAAAGAGCTGCAACTGCCAAACTGCATGGATGATTCCTGGTCACAGAACAAAAAACACATCAGTGGCAAAGTAGTGTATGTGTCCCATTGCAACATAAATTGGGTGAGCCAAATACTGCAGTGCAAATAAGACATACCTTTGGCCATATGCAGACAAACAACACCCATGGGGGCTGACACTGTCAACATTCATCAATGACACAATGACAGAAGTGACCATCAGAATGCAGACCCACATATTTGCACCAATGGGCACACAAATGCAGATACCCTGTGGAGACTGCAGATGTGAGGTGAACAGATACCATACCATGGCAGCAATGGGACACACAAACCATGATCATTGTGCTGACCGATGACCTAGGAGTCCCAGGGACAGCAGGGTAAACCCACCAAACTACATACAGCCAATGGCACACCCAAGATATGCCAATGCAGTGGTGCAGATGCACAAACACAAACAGGCAGACCCACACTGCACATCATACACAACAGGTGAGGGGGGTGCCAGTGTCCCCAGGCAACCACACAACACATGAGGAGACCTGAATACCAATCATACAGATGTGCATACAGTGCCACACAAAGGTAACTCATGGATCCAAATCCCCTATGTGGGCAAGCAGGCATTGTCAGATGAGAGGGAGCACAAATCACACATGTCACACAGGCACGTAGGAACAGCAACTGACACAGCAAGACACAGACACACCACAGCACCACCCCCAGGGCCCCCACAATGTGGTGACCCTGGGCTGCATTACAATCCCACTGTGATGACAAAGCTAAATGTCGTTCACACTGTGATCCACAGTCATGTGTCCTGAGCAACAAACTACCATCACACCTACACAAGCACAAATCAATCAGCATGGCCAGTAAGCCAAGGCCAACATGGAGGCAGGGGCCTAGCCGGGCAACAACTCTCATCTGCACACACTCAACACCACACCCCTCGACCTCCAACAATGTGCAGCAGTGAAGCACACATGCACTGGTGACATTATTGCACATGCACCCATGACTATTCCAGGGTGGTGGGTGGGAACCAAGGTGCATAAACACATCACACATGGCCACTCAACAAGACTCCTGAATGTCTGACACACTGCACACTACGCTGTACATGGACATGGCGGCAATACCACACCAACCAATGGGATCCCAGCCACAGTCACACACCAATGAAGAAGCCAAGGTCACCCACAAAGAACACACATAGACAACAACCAACATTGCAGCCCGGACCCTGAGGAGTGCCAGCAGTCACACACACAACGTGTCACAATCACTGAAAGATAACACAAACTGGAAATCACATGACAGGGGCAAACAACAAGTGCCAAGGGGAAACCTGACTGTGACCCATCTGCGTCTGCACACAAACTCAGCCCTGACAGCAAACACACCTATGGGTGACACCCTGATGACCAGTAATGTGCCATGCACCCACATCACAGAGAACCCAGGGAGAAAACTTTGGGGAACATAGGTCAACTCAGCAAGCATCACAAACAGGTACAACACTAGGGATCACAGCATGCACAGCTAAACGGAAGTGAACACACAGACATGCACATACAACACACACCTTGGGCGCAGGCAATGTCACAGGAGTACACACTGCCATGAGGGGACTCCACTCCTGTGTGAGGAAAGCTGTGCCATATGTTGCCTCAGTAGGGCCCCATCGTGTCAGCTGAGCACTTGGTCACACAATCAACAATTAGCACCAAATGAGGGCTCCCGTCACATCAGCCTGGTCATGGAAGTGCCAACGGAATCATCAGCACAGATCCAACACACTTGTATAGCAATGTTGCACTGACTACACGGATGAGTCCTTCCCCATTGATGCCCAAACCTGCATGTCCAGTGGAGATGGCCACACGGTCAGGGAAGTAGACGAATTGAACAATGGCAGGCACAACAGATGTGCAGGGGTGGAAGCCACAGATGTGAAATAGCTAATCTAAGTAGGAAATCCCATTGCCAAATACTGAACACATGACACCCTCAGATGCTGCTATGGATGACATGGATACACCACAGGATAGGACACATTCCCCCTGGACCACATGGGTTCCTGCACAGTAACACTTCATTATCATGAGACCAAATATCACCATCACTGCAGCAAGGGCATGGTTAGCATCATCAACAACATGTACATCAGAAGCATAAGCACTAGAGAACAGAAAGTTGCTTTATTCAGCATATGTGTGGAATGAAAACAAAATCCAGAAAAAACACAAAGGCCAATGGCCAGTCCATTGTCAAAGTCCAAACTTGGTGACAGTGGCAGATGTCACCCTACGCATGCCTGCACAAAACCAGGGACAATCCACTAGGAGGGGCAACCGGGGGGCAGGCCAGGCACCGCAGGGACAGGATCAGGGCTCACCAGGAGGAAGCAGGGGAAGGGGTGGTGGGTGCTGGAGAGCCACTGACAACTGCAGTGGAGGTGTCTGACATGGTGTGTGCCGGCACAACTGGGGGCATGACTCAGATGTTGTGGGTGCCGGCACGACTGCAGTGGACCCTGCAGATGGAGTGGACAGGTCCGCCACTGCAGTGCCCAAGTCAGACAGGGTGGAAGTGGACTCCACTGCAGTGCCTACCACCAGGGGAGGAGAATGGGGAACAGGCAAGGTGGGCTGGACAGAGGGGAGGACACCCTCACCACATCAGTGGCACAGACAAGCGCAGCGGGGGTGTGGTGCCGGGAGAGCAAGTGGCAGGGGGAGAAGGCCGGATCCTCTTGGGGATGGTATATCTGTGGGTGGGGGAACCTGGGGCAGGGTGTGGTGGGGGCACCTGTGGAGTGGGGGCCTGAGGGATGGAGGAAGGAGACCTGGTGCCTGAGCTGCAGGGCGGCGGCGGGGTCTTGCTCTTACGACTCCGGGGGACTTGCGGGTGGGGGCCTCAGTCTGTCTGCGCCTGGGGGAGGGTGTCCGGGGGCGAGGGGCACTCTGCTCCGTGTGGGTGGGCTTCCTCTTCCCCCTGAATGCTGTATCAGCTGGATCGGAGGGGAAGAGGCCGAGGTCACTGAGGAAGAGGCGCTGGGTCTTTGGGGTTGCAGGTGAGGCAAGGGAGGGTGTTTTGGAGGGAGAGGCAACTGAGGACTGTGCAGTGCTCGTGGATGCGTGTGTGTGTTCCAGGGCCCCATCCCCTGTGAGTCTGGTTTCAGTCCCCTGACTGTGCGTGCGTGTGCGTTTTGTATGTGGCGTGTGTGTCTGTGTGCTGGATGTGTGTGTGCTGGTGTGTGCCTGTGCCGTGTGTGTGTGCTTGGGACGGGTAAGGTGTTGGGGAGTGTGGATGGAGCAGAGGCAGGAGGGGTGAGGGACTGTCTGAGGAGGGACACTGCTGCCGTCAGGGAGGAGTCCATGGACCTATTGCCCCTCTGTAGGTCAGACATGCCCGATGAGATGCCCTCCATGAACGACACCAGCTGAGTCAACAGAGCGGTGTGCGCATGGAGGACACTCAGCATGGCTGTCTGCCCTACATGGAGCTGGCGAAGGAGGTACACAGACTCCTCACTCAGGGCAGCAGGGGACACAGGGGCAGGGGATGCGGTGCCTGGCCCAAAGGAGACACGCTCCCGAACATGGGAGCCTCCACGGACCTGGGGAATGGGAGCCGATGGGAGGGCGGTGGTGGTGCTGGTGGTGGCGGGGACAGCAACACTAGCTGGGGTGTGGTGGCTGCTGACACCCGCCTCCATAAGGGAGTCATCCTCTGAGTTGCTCTGGTCCTCAGCTGAGGTGGATGGTGCTGAGGACTCCTCGGTGTGGCTCCCCTCGCCCTCCGTGCCACTGGGTCCCTCCGACCACTCCTCGGCTGCTGACCCAGTCTGGCTCTCCGGCTCCTCCTGGTCCGTGGAGCTGTCCCCTTCAGTGGCCGTGGATGTATCTGCAAACAATGGGGAAACAGACAGACATCAGTCACCTGCACCAAACGCACACACCACTGTGAGCACAGCACATTACAGAGCAAGCCCTGGCATCATTAGTTGTACATTGCTAAAAGTGCCCTAACTGAACAGGAGAAGCCAATTGTCAGTCTGATGCCAACCATGGCACTCACATCCCACATGGCCTTGCACCCATCTGTCTGGTGTCTGTTGGATAGCAACACCCCAGTGTGGACACATGCACCAACTACACAGTAGTTGGACAGTGCAGAGGACACGGTGTAGCATGTGGACATGCACACATCACAACTCTTGCCACTGAGTCAGTACAGGTTTCCGGATGAAAGGGACGCCCAGAGTCAAATAGGATATGCATGTGATGCATACCAGCGACAGACACCATGATGCACCCATGTCCTGATAGCCATCGCCACAATGGTGTGCATATAGCACATGTCACTCCCCTGCAGGATCACCAATAAGTAGACACATGCCATGGCGGAGGCATGACTGCTAAGTCATACATCACTGTCTCAGTGATGTATGACTTGGCAGCCAGACAACAACACTCTGCACTGTGTCACAATAGTAGGTCATGGGGAATGCAAGTCCTGGAGCTGCACAAGTGCACATGTACATCCCCCACACAACACATCATCTTAACCCTCATCTGTCCAGGTCATACCGATTGGACATATGGGAGACCTGTGACACTACCCTCTGAACCTGAGCCCCTCACAATCTGCTGTGAATGGGGAACAGCTGCCTGAACTTCACATTCGCATACCCCAGTCTGCACGGGCAGCTGATCAAACACCTATGTGACACACAAGTATCGTCTCCTATGGTCACATCTCCAGTGGCATGCTGAGCCCCTACCAAGAAACACCCCAGCAGTCCTGGCAACTAATCCACAGCACACTGACACAGAGGCAGACACCTGAGGGGTCAAATCACTGCGCACAATGTGTCAGCTGATACACGGGAGTGGGAGTACAGAGTGCATTGCATGGCCTGGAGTAGGCATGACTGTCCTGCCCCACATGAATGAGGGATGAGCCCTGGACAGTGGATAGCTGGCTATGTATGTGTGACACACGTAATCTGCACACTCCTGGGGCCCAAACATTGTTCCCACCCGCTGCATGGGCATGTGCCACATACCCCAGGCACATGTGGTGGCTCAGCTCAGCAAGTGGACCGCATATCAAAGCAACACGCAGATTACATGTCCGAACACAGGCGTTGTGTGAACAATGGACCCACCCATGATGCCCACAACAGAGTTAGGGAAACAGATGCTGTCCCCCACCTTTAGTGAAGCAAACTGCAAGGACACAGTCCCAAGTGACACAATTCCCTGAATGTAAGGGCCACACCTGGGTATCAGATGAGGAGTGGGCAGTGCACAATAGAGGGACATGGCTCCTGGACAACATGACTGCTGCACTGTGGCAGTTGAACCAGGCCAGAGGAGGGCACAAAGCATGTAATACAGAGTTCACAGTGCAGTCTTTGACTCACCCCCTCCTTGCTGCTGTCTGGCCTTCAGCTGCCCATCCAGGTCTGGAAACACCACCGCCAGGATCTGGAGCATGTGGGGGGTCAGGGTCCGTGTTCCGCCCCTCCTGCGAGGAGGCGACAGCTTCAGCTGGACCCGTGCAATCCTCCGGGTCCAGCCCCGAAGGTCCTGCCACCTCTTCTGGCAGTTGCGGATCCGGCGCTTGTAGACCCCCACGGACCGGACAGCCCAGACGATGTCCTTCCAGATCTCCTGCTTCCGATGGGCATTAACCTGTCAGGATGACAAAGTGAAAAGGCTATTACTACACATGCAACATATCTGTGCATGACACAGTTGTATATACATGTCTCATTCACAGGGGCACATGATGTACACAGGCAGTGCAACGCTGCCCATGGACACTTTGCCAGACGTCACTACATGGTATCATTGCATGGGAAGTAAAACCTTGTTCAAATGCACTGTCACTGCACCATACCTGTCCAGTGCATGTCACTACACACTATGGGGGTGACAACTACTCAGTGAGCCTGCTAGCCAGTGGCGTGCAGACTTTCAGCCTTGCTAGTCAGACAAAATGCACATTCAGAAAGGCAGTGCACAGAACACTCACCTGCTCCCCTGGTGTCCCATACAGCTTGCTGTACTGTGGAAGTAGGCTGTCCAGCAGGGCCTGGTTCTCCTCAAGGCTGAAGGCTGGGGCTCTCTCCACAGTACGTGCCATTGCAGGGTCCAGAGGGGCAGAGACAGCAGCAGTGCAGTGGCAGATGTCGTCCTGGAGCATGTAGTGCAGGCAAGTGAGCTCTCAGGGGAACAGCCAGCAATATATATGTGCTGGAGAGGCAGATACTGTCCCTTGTGTCCAAAGTGATAGGTCCAAGTCGTTTGCATCTTCTGAATCTGGCCAATCCATGGAATAGCAGCACCAATACACGCCCACGGCATCCTTCAAATCTTCAACTTCATGACATACATGATTTTGCAACATTGTTGTGGGTGACCAACTGAATTTCCAGCAACCGACTCGTTCGAAATTCGAAACGTGTCCGTTGCCAGGCAAGGCCATTGTCAATGGAGTGCGCACCGATCGGTCCATTGCGGTACAACGCGTACAGGGGTACAACGCGTGCCCGCACACATTGAATGCAATGGGCCGGCCGGGGGCACCGATCGGTCCATTGCAGTACAACGCGTATAGGGGCTACAACGCGTGCCCGCACACATTGAATGCAATGGGCCGGCCGGGGGCACCGATCGGTCCATTGCGGTACAACGCGTACAGGGCACAACGCGTACCCGCACATTGAATGCAATGGGCCGGCCGGGGGCACCGATCGGTCCATTGCGGTCAACGCGTACAGGGGCACAACGCGTACCCGCACACATTGAATGCAATGGGCCGGCCGGGGCACCGATCGGTCCATTGCGGTACTAACGCTACAGGGGTACAACGCGTGCCCGCACACATTGAATGCAATGGGCCAGCCGGGGCACCGATCGGTCCATTGCGGTATCAACGCGTACAGGGGTACAACGCGTACCCGCACACATTGAATGCAATGGGCCGGCCGGGGCACCGATCGGTCCATTGCGGTACAACGCGTACAGGGGCACAACGCGTACCCGCACACATTGAATGCAATGGGCCGGCCGGGGCACCGATCGGTCCATTGCAGTACAACGCGTACAGGGGCTACAACGCGTACCCGCACACATTGAATGCAATGGGCCGGCCGGGGGCACCGATCGGTCCATTGCTGGTACAACGCGTACAGGGGTACAACGCGTACCCGACACATTGAATGCAATGGGCCGGCCGGGGGCACCGATCGGTCCATTGCTGTTCAACGCATCCCTGTACAAGTGACTGGCATATGTCACCATGCCTGTCTCAGATGGACATATGCCAGCCACAGATAGCTCCCAGGGAGTGAGGGGCACACCTACAACACGACAGCCTGTCCAAACTGTATGATAAGGCATGTAAGGCTGCATTTCCTATTGTGTGTATGTTGGTGTACATGTTGTCCTGTGGGTGTCACCTGGGGGCAGCAACCCCCAGGCTGTGCACGTGTTCATGGGGACAGGATCCTGGGTGTTACGTGTACATGACCACTGTGATGTGCAACTGTTCATATCTGTGCATGTGCCATGGTCACATTTCACGGTGGTGTATGTGTATGTCATGTCACATACCCCGTGAGTCCCATGTGGGACGGTATGTTTGAGCCAGGGTGTCCCAGTGGCACAATAGTGATGGTCCTCCACAGTCTGTGTGCATGTAGTGTTTACAATGTCTCTGATTTCATGTGCACAATGGGAGACAGTCTCCACATCCACGTTGTGTGTGCATGGACTTTGATGTTGTGCGTGTGTGTGTCACAGACGTCCATGTCTGTCCTGCAGTGGCAAGTGGGACCACTACCTGTGGGGGTCATAGTTGTTTTGCTGTGGTGTATACATGATACTCCATGTAATGCCAGTGTCCATGTGGCAATACAGGGTCCCTGGGAATGTACCTGTCGTTGAGCTGTGATGCCTGGGGCACATCTGTCCTCACATGTCACTGTGGGGGTGATTGTGACACGGCAGCAGGAGATGGGAACTGTGACACGGCCTCATGATATCCAATGGGCCAACCTGGGACTTATTGATGCCACTTGTTGGACCGTGATGACAGATGTTGGCCATGTATGTACCATACATGTCCTTACGGAACTGCACACTTCATGTAGTTGTGCCTCATAATGATGTATGTTGGGATATTGAGTGTGTTCAATGCCGCATATGTGGGCTGACTGACAATCTTGCTTACTTCTCCTCTGCACTGCAGGGCTCCTGCTGTCCATCGACCATTCCCAGACCTGGCAACGATGGTGGAACGGGACAGCATCCGACGGTACCGCTTCACCAGGCAGCTGATTGAGGATTTGGCAGTGCAGTTGGCCCCACATTTGCAGCCTGGCCGGCCGTATCCTACAGCGCTGACCCCCAAGGTGAAGGTGATGGCAGCCCTACACTTCTTTGCCACCGGTACCTTCCAACATACTGTGGCGACTGCTGGTGGGATGTCACAGACCATGTTGAGCCGTGTGCTCCGCGATGTTTTGGCGGAAATGTTGCTATTCCTGAACCAGTACATCTATTTCCCTAGACTGCGACGACTCACTGACGTGAAGCGTGACTTCTATGCCCTGGGGAGGATGCCGCATGTCATTGGCTCCATTGATGGGACACATGTGGCTTTTTGTTACCACCACAGGCCCAGGAGCAGGCCTACCGTAACCGCAAGCACTACCACTCGGTCAATGCACTGGTGGTGTGTCTTGCAGATATGACCATCACACACGTGTGTGCCCGTTTCCCTGGTTCAGCACACAATGCCTTTGTGATGAGGAGTAGTCGCATCCCCAGGATGATGGCACAGATGCAGAACCAGCGTGCCTGGCTTGTCGGTGTGTACTGACTTTGTGCCATTGTGTGTGATCTGATCTGTAGTATTCCGCCCACTTTTCCAAGTCAGCTAATGTGCACTTGTCTGTCCGTAGGTGACTCGGGATACCCCAACATGCCGTGGTTGCTGACACCCCTCAGGAACCCTGTGACACCAGCCCAGATGCGCTACAATGAGGCACATGGTCGGACCAGGAGAGTGATTGAGCGGACATTTGGTCTCCTGAAGAGCCGCTTCCGCTGCCTGGACAAGACCGGAGGGTCCCTCCCATATGCCCCTGCGAAAGTGTGCAAGATTATCATCGTCTGCTGCATGCTCCACAACCTGGCAGTGCGGAAGGAGTTGCCTCTCATCCAGGATGACAATGACCAACATCCGCCACCTGTGGAGGATCCTGGCCTGGACCACGATGCCAGTGACGATGATGATGATGATGAGGGTGATGTCCGCACACAGCTCATCACCAACTTCTTTAGCTGAATGTGAGTATCCTGAGGTGTCATGTCAATGATGTGAGTTGGCATGATATGTGTAGGTGGTGCTCTGGTGCTGTTGGAGTGTGTCCATGGGCTACTTGACTGGATGTGTGTTGCGATGTGTGCTTACAGGTGGGCTGTACTCCCCAACAGTGTTGACATGCTAACTTGGTTCTGGGTGGGTATCTTGTAACATGTATTGTGCATGAGTTTTGCTGTTCTGTCCTGTTCTCCATTGCTTTTGACTGTGTGTCATTTCTGTCCTTCACAGGGTACTTTCAGATTCGTTTGGTCAACTGTGTCCACCGACGACGTGATTGCACTTCCAGGGTGGTAGCTGTTGTGTCCCTACAGGTGATGTGCGCCACACCCATGGACTTCCTTCCGTCTACAGTTGTTGACTGTGTGCCCGCTGCCAGGTGGGATTACCTTGCATCTGTAGTGGTTACGACATGTTGCAACTGTGTAATAAACCTGTGCTTCACTTTGTGATGTGCGTTGTCTGTGGTCACACATTTGACTGCCATTTGCTTACTGCACCTGTGGGCTACTTGACTACAACTGGGAATGGGTGTGGTGTCTGTGCATTGCACCGTCTTCCCTGGCAACATCAGTGTAGGCAATGAGTCAGATGGCCTAGGTGTGTATGTGTTGTGTAGCCCTGGTGGTGTGTCTCCCTCATATGTGTCACGTTGCCTTTACTCACATGCCTGTGTTGTACTTGCTGTTGCAGTTTGCATACACAGTGTAATTTTGCAGTTCATCATCCCCATAACAGCACCCACGTTGGAATCACAACAGAGGCAAGTATGGTGTATTAGTGTGTTTATTGTGATACATTTGTGTGAATAGTGCATAGGATGGGTAGTGCTGTACATAAATCTTGCAATCAGAAGTTCCTAGGTGAATTGAAAGTCCTGGTAGACAAAATCCCCAGTATCGGGGCCACAGTTGTCTGAGACATTGGTCCAACTTGTACTCCCCATGCAATGTGTGGGAGTAGTGTTGCCGTCAACAGGGTGAACAGTCTGTGCACAAAGGTGAACATCCAGAACAGGTTCAGGCTTCCTGGGAGTTGCGCTTGGCCATCGGCCTCTCACTTGCCCCTCCTCGGACGACCCCTCTTCTTGGGGGGGGCCCTCAAGTACAGGCTGCTGCGGTGCAGGGGACTCTCCGCCAGAGTCATCCTCCCTCCCTGTGGCAGTTGCAGTTTGTTCAGCACCAGATGTTGTTGGCACACAGGGAGGTGTGGACTGGTTGCTGTTCATCTGGCGGAGGCATTGTAAAATGTCCCTGTGCACCGCCGTCATCTCATGCAGTGCATCCCACTTGGACTCCACGCGGGACATGTGTGAGTCCACGCGGGACATGTGTGACTCCACGTGGGACATGTGAGAGTCCAAGCGGGCATGATGGGCAGCCTGCTGCTGTTTCATGTCTCTGAGGAGCCCCACTACCTGGCTGAGGTCTCCGGTGCTGGACTGGTACGCATCAGCTATGCGTACCAGTTGTGGGTCATCATGCACACCAGCAACCTCTGCAAGCAGCGACCTCTGTCTCCCACCCCTCCCACCACCCCTGCTGACATGTGCAGTGCGTGCAGTGGCACGCACAGATGACCCTGGTCCACCTTGGGGGTTGGTGGTGGTGGTGGTGTCCATGGCCCCAGGTTGGTCCAGGGTCCCTGTGCTGGTGTTGCTCCTTGTTCTGTCCATGTCGGCAGGGATGGTATTTGTGGTGACAGTCGTTGGAGGGGTGGGTGCAGGGGTGCAGCTGGTGGTCCTGCTGGTGCTGCAGCTGGTGGTCCTGCTGGTGCTGCATGTAGACTTGCACCGGATGTGCCAGGTTGGTCTTCTTCGTCCGAGGAGGGCAGAGGCTGTACGACACCAGTGAGCTCCGCATCCTCTTGAGCCTGGGACTGGGACTCCTCAGCGTCTGCTGCTGTGTCCCCATCATCACCTGTTTTTGGGAGACACACACAATGTATGTTATGTTTCTGCAGGCATCAATGGTTGACACACCTGACAGTTGTGACTGTGCCTCTGGGTGCGGGCCTGTACATTGCATTGTCCTAAGTCGTCACAGTCAGGGGTTGATTTTGGTGTGGCACATTGTCCTGCATTATTTGGGCATTTCTATGTATTTGTTGGGGTGTGAACATGGTCTGCATTGGTTGTATTTGGTTGACAGCCGGCCCTCCTTCCCACCCAGCCAGTCAGTTATCCCACCATGGACTGTGCTTGCATTGCAGGGAGTGGAAGTTGTCTCTCAGGATGTCAGTCAGTGGTGTCCTGCTGTTTGTTGGTGCACAGTTCCCAGCAGGGCCTTGTGCTCCCCGCAGCAGTAGCCAGTGTCAGCCATCTTGTGAGTCCTTCTCCACTCCCTGTGATGTGAGCATGGTTCAGGGTGGTGTTGATGGGACAGTTGTGGGGGTGACCAATATCTGTGACTGCCACTCCCATCATGCTATTGCCTCCACCCCACTTCCCAGCATTCCCATACTTACTTGCTTTTGTGGGGAGTTCAGTGTGTGTGGGTGTGAGAGCAATGGCAAGATGGCTGACAGTGGTGTCCTGCTGTTGGTTGGTGTGCAGTTCCCAGCATGCCCTTGTGCTCCCCACGACACAGCAACAGTGTCAGAATTCTTTGATGGGCCTTTCCACTCTCTGTGGGATGTGCATGCGTGAGTGTGAGCTTGCTGGGCCATGTGGTGGGGGATGTAGAGCTGTGACTACGACTCCCATCATGCTATTGCCTCCAACCCCCTTCCCAGCATGCCCATGCTTCCTTTCTTTTGACTCTGCTTCCCTGTGGGGTGGGCTGGCTGTGCTGACAGGATGGCTGGGAGTGTTGTCCTGGCAGTTGTTTGGCTAAAAGTCCCAAGAGTGTCCCTGTGCTTCACACAACATAACCCAGGGTGGTGGTTCTTTGTGGGATCTTGAGTTAGGATGGGAGGCATTGCATTCTACCAGGTGGGTTCTGTGGAGTTTGTGTTGAGGGGAGGTGTGAGGGGAGGTGCTTGTGACTATGGTCAGTGCTGCAAGTCCTCCTTCCCACCCAGCCAGCCAGATATCCCACCATGGAACGTGCTTGCATTGCAGGGAGTGGAAGTTGTCTCTCAGGATGTCAGTCAGTGGTGTCCTGCTGTTTGTTGGTGCACAGTTGCCAGCAGGGCCTTGTGCTCCCCACAGCAGTTGCCAGTGTCAGCCATCTTGTGAGTCCTTCTCCACTCCCTGTGATGTGAGCATGGTTCAGGGTGGTGTTGATGGGACAGTTGTGGGGGTGAGCTATGTCTGTGACTGTGACTCCCATCATGCTATTGCCTCCACCCCACTTGCCAGCATTCCCATACTTACTTGCTTTTGTGGGGAGTTCAGTGTGTGTGGGTGTGAGGGCAATGGCAAGATGGCTGACAGTGGTGTCCTGCTGTTGGTTGGTGTGCAGTTCCCAGCATGCCCTTGTGCTCCCCACAGCAGTAGCCAGTGTCAGCCATCTTGTGTGTCCTTCTCCACTCCCTGTGATGTGAGCATGGTTCAGGGTGGTGTTGATGGGCCAGTTGTGAGGCTGAGCAATATCTGTGACTACCACTCCCATCATGCTATTGCCTCCACCCCCTTCCCAGCATGCCCATGCTTCCTTCCTTTTGACTCTGCTTCCCTGTGGGGTGGGCTGGATGTGCTGACAGGATGGCTGGGAGTGTTGTCCTGGCAGTTGTTTGGCTAAAAGTCCCAAGAGTGTCCCTGTGCTTCACACAACATAACCCAGGGTGGTGGTTCTTTGTGGGATCTTGAGTTAGGATGGGAGGCATTGCATTCTACCAGGTGGGTTCTGTGGAGTTTGTGTTGAGGGGGTGTGAGGGGAGGTGCTTGTGACTATGGTCAGTGCTGCAAGTCCTCCTTCCCACACAGCCAGCCAGATATCCCACCATGGAACGTGCTTGCATTGCAGGGAGTGGAAGTTGTCTCTCAGGATGTCAGTCAGTGGTGTCCTGCTGTTTGTTGGTGCACAGTTCCCAGCAGGGCCTTGTGCTCCCCGCAGCAGTAGCCAGTGTCAGCCATCTTGTGAGTCCTTCTCCACTCCCTGTGATGTGAGCATGGTTCAGGGTGGTGTTGATGGGACAGTTGTGGGGGTCACCAATATCTGTGACTGCCACTCCCATCATGCTATTGCCTCCACCCCACTTCCCAGCATTCCCATACTTACTTGCTTTTGTGGGGAGTTCAGTGTGTGTGGGTGTGAGGGCAATGGCAAGATGGCTGACAGTGGTGTCCTGCTGTTGGTTGGTGTGCAGTTCCCAGCATGCCCTTGTGGTCCCCACAGCAGTAGCCAGTGTCAGCCATCTTGTGTGTCCTTCTCCACTCCCTGTGATGTGAGCATGGTTCAGGGTGGTGTTGATGGGCCAGTTGTGAGGCTGAGCAATATCTGTGACTACCACTCCCATCATGCTATTGCCTCCACCCCCCTTCCCAGCATGCCCATGCTTCCTTCCTTTTGACTCTGCTTCCCTGTGGGGTGGGCTGGCTGTGCTGACAGGATGGCTGGGAGTGTTGTCCTGGCAGTTGTTTGGCTAAAAGTCCCAAGAGTGTCCCTGTGCTTCACACAACATAACCCAGGGTGGTGGTTCTTTGTGGGATCTTGAGTTAGGATGGGAGGCATTGCATTCTACCAGGTGGGTTCTGTGGAGTTTGTGTTGAGGGGGTGTGAGGGGAGGTGCTTGTGACTATGGTCAGTGCTGCAAGTCCTCCTTCCCACCCAGCCAGCCAGATATCCCACCATGGAACGTGCTTGCATTGCAGGGAGTGGAAGTTGTCTCTCAGGATGTCAGTCAGTGGTGTCCTGCTGTTTGTTGGTGCACAGTTGCCAGCAGGGCCTTGTGCTCCCGACAGCAGTTGCCAGTGTCAGCCATCTTGTGAGTCCTTCTCCACTCCCTGTGATGTGCGCATGGTTCATGGTGGTGTTGATGGGACAGTTGTGGGGGGGCAATATGTGTGACTACGACTCCCATGATGCTATTGGCTACACTGACTTGGCCAGCATACACAGAATTCCTTCCTTTCAGTGGTCTTCACTGTGTGTTGGTGTTGTTGTGGTGGCTACATGTCTGGATGTGTTTGTTAGTTCTATTTGTGCCACTGCCTAGCTGTAGTTGTAGTTGTGTTTGTACATGTGATGGCACGGTTGGATGTAACTTTTTTGATGGCATGTGTTGTGTTTATCTGACTGACATACACATTTTGGGATGATTCTGTTCTGGTTGCTGTGTAATTGCTATGAGTGCATGGTTTGACTCTCCCCTTGACAGTGATGTGTGTGTGTTTTGTGGCAGAATATTGTGTACATTTGTTGTGTACTCACCAGGCTCTGGGATGTTCTCTAGTCCATATACGCTCACTGGCGGAAGGATGGCCCGCACCTTCTCCTCCCAGGGCCTGAGGTATACTGGCTTGGCAGGAGGGCCACTGCCGGTGTATTGGCTCAGGAGGTAGTCTTTCTTGAGCAGGTCCCGTACCCTCCTGCGCACGTCATACCACCTGTTCTGGATGTCGGTCTTTGTGCGCAGACATGGTGATTGTGCGTTCACCCTGTTGATGATCCTCTCCCACATCTTGGTTTTCTGGGAGATGGGGGTCTGTTGGACCAGTGTGCCAAACAGCTGTGGCTCTACCCTGAGGATCTCGTCTACCATGACTTCCAATTCACAATCTAGGAACTTGTGATTCTTCTTGGGGGGCATGGTGATGGGTGGTGATGGTGAGTGATGTGTGTGTTGGTGTGCAGGTGAGGGTGTGTGAGTGTGTGTTTTGCTGGGTGTATGTGAGGTAGGTATTTGTTGGTGTGCTGATGGTGTGTGGCTTGTGTGAGGGATGAGCTGTGGGTGTGTGGTTGCTGTCTCTTGGGTGCTGGCAGTGGAATGGCATTTGCAAAGGATCATGGTTGTGATTTGTGTCCTTTATATGGGTGGAGTTGTGGGTGTGTCTTTGTTCTCTGTCCCCACCCCCCCAGTATTTATTGGCTTTGTAATTGCTTGTTTGGCCTTTTTTGTGTGATTTTTCCTTTGTACTGTCTGTGCATGTTGGAAACATTCTTGTGACCGAGTCGGACCCTGCATTTGTCTTGTACGGTGTTCTCCGTTTCGTTCACGCTGTGTTTGTGCAGTTTTCTATGCTGCGTACGCGTCGGTCGCGGTGTTTTGTGTTGCTTCGGCTCGGTTTTGTATGCGTGTCGGTCGTGCGGCTTGTCCTCCGTCCGACTCGGTCGTGGTTTTCGCGCCTTGCATCGTACTTTGCGGTTTGGAGTTCGCGTGTACGTTTCGGTCGGATTTGTTCCGGGTGCGTGTCGGTCGGTTCGATTCGCGTGTTTTTCCGGCCGGATTGCTGTTTTCCGTGCGGCTCGGTCGTTCGGCTTGGGTTTTGTACGTGTCGGTCGGATTTTGCACGCTTTGCATCGTACTTGGCGTGTCGGGCGCCACAGGTACGTGTCGGTCGGTATAAATTCCGGCTCCGAGTCGGTCGGTGACTTTTCCGGCCCGAATCGGAATCGACCCCTCAGTGCTTAAATATTATCAAAAAATATATTTTTTATTTTTAGTATTTTACTGATATTTTTGTCATCTTGTCACAAGTATCAAGAATATATATTTCTGAATGGTTAAAATTCACAATGCATCAAAACATATTATGACATATAAGACATAATCAAGTGGATAAACAAATTATACATAACAATACAGTATACATATAATGCAGCATTTTCTCTTGTGTTCGAAACAGGGTTCAAATCATATATGGACAGAAAGGAGGGTTGGCGGTAGATGGAACTTTGCGCGTTTCGGCAGGTTGCCTTCGTCAGGACACCGTCTCAACTTTCACTATTTCTGTATGTGGTTACTCGAATTTATTTTCAGGTTTTTCCACTTTTGAGCTTTCTTGGTAGTACAATAAAGTGTCCCTGGATCTGATGAAGAGGACGTTAATGGGTAAATCGGATTGGCAAGTTTCCAGCCGGTTTAATTAGTTTCCAAGGTTTTGAGTTCCGGGACTAGGAAATTTAATCTGGAGGCCGTGGTTTTCTCTGTAAGGGGTCCCTATGTTGTAACGGGATCCTGTTGGCTGCTATATTATAGTTCTGTATACACAGACCTTAGATTGATGTTTGTACTGTGTATTGACCGATGCTGCAATTCCACATTGATGATGAGGATATAGTGGCCCACCTAACTTGCACCATAGAGTAAGGTGCTTTTGTGAGTCCGATTATCATTAAGCAGCCTACGTAGCCACAGTCCGATAAAGTGCCTCTTCCCGGGAAAGCTGCCACAATCCTCACAGGTCTCTGTACCTCTCCCTGACCAACTTAGGTGAAACACTTCAGCTACATTTCAAGTAAGCATTTAAACTGAACTGCATTTACCAGGATGCTAAGGGGTGAACTGTGCCGGGAGGTGAAGCAGTGTGCTCCCATCCCCCTACTACCATCAACATGGACATGACGTAAGTTGTTACAAATCACACAGCGCTAAACAATGTAACCCTTAGCAGTGTGCCTACAAGAGCCAGCATCAAAACACATCCTGTCATGTGGCCGTTGGTGACATTGTCGCCTTCACAAAGTCAAGTACTGTTACAGGGGGCTTTTAATGTATCATGCCCGATTTCTGCATGTTTTCCCACATGAACACCAGTCCCTGACAACATGCCCATGCTAAATCTCCTTTTTAACGGAATTTATGTTATCCTAAATAACTACAAGTGCTGCGGTTTACGGGTAGTCGTCCCGTATATAGGAACAGTATCACAACGTGTTCCTTGCTGTAGCAATGTTTTTTTTTTACTCCCCCATATGTGATTGTAGATAGTTAGTTGTGGCCTCACATTCCCACAAAGAAAGCAGACTTCAATAAGTGATGCAGGCTCAATACGCTTTTGTTTCAACAAGAAGTCGCTCTCACATCAACCTGTGAGACCTTCGAATTCCAGGTGGCTTGAACGTCCCGCGAGATTCAGTCAATGCTAAACACGACTCTCCCACTTCATTTTGGGGAACTGACACACCAAATGTTAAAAGCATCTGATACTGAAGGCCTTGTAAATTTTTTTAAACTTGTGGGCTCTGGCCTTGTTACTACGTTTCATACTATTTTTGGAGTACTACCGGGTGTCATTCATTCAATTTTCCAAGTGCATTTGGCGGTTTACCATCACTCTGTTGGCTGTTCTGCAGAGTGCTGGTTCTCCGACTGCTCATACGCAATGGCTGCCCATCCTGTAGTCCAGGCCAACCCCGGTCAGTTGTAACTGTACCGTGAATGAATGCAGCTTATCTTTGGATGTTTCCCATTAGCTGTGCTTCGCATCAGTTATAGGCTAACCTTCTGCTATGCCTATTTCACCTGCGTGCAACCTGTGTTCTACTGTCGCCGATGCCCCTTCCAATGGACCATGGATGTCTGCCTTTCCAACACATCCCTTGCTGATCTGGATTATGACCTGTGGGTGAGTCCCTTGTTGGCCCATGACCAGGACTGTTTCGGTGATAGCCGTCTATGGGATGCCTTCCAACGTGTCAGACAGGTTGCCAGCTGTGCCTGTGCGTTTGTGCAACGGCTCCTGTGCCATGCCTACATCGAACCTCTTCTCGGTTGCCCTGAAATGCTCCTTTAGTCCTCATGGTGTGAGGAGCACACCTGTTCCTTCATACTACTCGATTGGATGGCGGTCCTTTTTGCTGAAGCTGATTATGATCGTCTTTTGGAACTGCTTGCCTTCGAAGCTGCAAGTGCTTTCTTGGATTCGTAACTACTTACCAGCATCCGCAACTGTTTGGAACTAATTCAATATTGTTTTGCCTTTTCTCGCCTCCTTCTGAAAATTCATTCATCTCTGAATGTGGACCTGTCTGCATGAGCTTTGACTCTGCTGACCTCTGCGGTCTGTTTCGCTTGGTACCACAGACCTGAGCAAGGGAGGCTGTCATATGACCGTTGTGGACATTGTCGCCTAGTATGAGCCCAGCTTCCATTATGCAGCTGTAACGCACGTTTATACATGGCTTTGTTGTTTTGCAAGTAGCTTCGTTTATGTCTTTCACATGAGGACTGTCCACAGAGCTTGTTCTCTGCGCGGTCCTGGAGTACTGTCTGAACATTATGTCCTTGGTCGGAAAACAATTTCCCTTGTCATTCTGTTCTGGTCAGGCCCTAGCACCCAGACTCAACAAACTCTCGCAGCTGCTAGAGACCACGGGTGCCTTTTAGGGATCATGGGGAGGCGGGCTAGGTGCCCCACACTTGGAGAGGGATCTTTCCAGATAGAAGAATGTGATGTACATTTCACGATTTATAGGCTGAGGAATAGGGTCTGCTGACAAAGCCCATAGATCCTGGGATATATAATACAACTTCTTCTAGCAAAGGGATGGGGGGATAGGCTCGTAGGTCTTCCTCCTGAGGACTTATTGATATGACATCTTCCTTCATGAAATATGGACATGTGACTATGTTGGCTGTTTTTGTACTAATGCATTTCTCAGCTTGTTGTGGCACGTATACTGCATGTTCGTACACGGTAGTTAAAATAAACATTCATAACCGTTTCTTGTCTTCAACTGATCTTATTGTGGACAAGTAAGAGAGTCAGGGCGACAGGGTGTGGCTTGTTACCGCGATTCCTGCGTGATCTGAGAGTGTTGTGTTCTAAGGTGTCTAAGCGCTTGTTTCACTGCCAGTGAGTAGCAGAGCTAGTGAGGCACTATAGCTATTCGGTCCTGTGCTTCTGGGTACTCAGGTGGTAGGATGACTCAGACCCTGCCTGCCCAAGTCCTATGATCATGAGCATAGTTCTGTCTGTGGGCAGAATCCCTGCAACACACCTCAAAGTTTGGGAAACAACAGCAAAGCACACAGACACAGTCATAGTTTGCTCAATGCTAACTTACACTCAATGGAAGTAGTTGGCGATGAGCTGTTGACGCAGGTCAAGACCTTCTTCCTCACCACTATCATCGTCACTGGGCATGTGTGGGTTTGGAGCGGGGGCTGCTGCTGCTCATCATCATCCTGCATCAGGGGGATCTCTGCGCAAGGCCAGGTTGTGTAGCATGCAGCAGGTGACTACTATCTGGCACACCTTCTGTGGTGAGTAGAGAAGTGCACCACCACTCTTGTCCAGACACCTAAATCTAGACTTTAGAAGTCCAAAAGTGCACTCCACCACACGACGTGACCTCCCATGGGCATCATTGTAGTGGACTTCCCCCGGCGTAGTTGGATTCCTCAGTGGGGTCAGCAACCACGGACGAGTGGGATACCCTGAGTCACCTAGTTGTGAGAAACACAGACAATGTAATGGTAATATGTGAGGAGAGCAGCATGTCACACATACATCACAGTCATTGACACAGCCCACTTACCAACAAGCCAGGCCCGCTCTGGGTGCAGATTTGCCATCAATTGTGGTATGCTGCTGTTACGCAGTAAGCACGAGTCATGTGCCGGACCTGGATACTTTGCACACACGTGTGAAATTATCTGATCCACCTGGCATACCACTTGCACATTAATGGAGTGGTAATGTTTGCGGTTGCGATAAATGTGTTCACGTGCCTGTGGTGGAACTAGGCCAATGTGGGTACCGTCTATGGCTCCCACCACATTTGTGATGCCTCCCAGATTATAAAAATCCTCCTTCACAGCTGCCAATTCATTCCTCCTTGGAAAGTGGGCATAGCTGTCCTTGTAAATCATCAATGCTGACAGGACATCACGCAACACCATGCTGAACATAGGCTGTGACATCCCACCGGCGCTGGCCACGGTGTTCTGGAAGGACCCAGTGGCGAAGTAATGCAGTGCAGCCATCACTTTTACTGTAGCAGACAATGCAGCCAGATAAGTTCTGTTGGGCTTCAAATGGGGCTCCAAGAGAGCACATAGCTCTTGCAGTATAAGGCGATCCAGGCGGAATTTCTTTATGATTTCTATGTCCTCCATCTTCGCCAGGTTTGGGACAGGGCGATAGATAGGTGGTCTCCTCCTATGTACTCTGGCAGGGAACACATGCAAAAGATGAGTAAAAGATGAGATGTGGGAAACAGCTTAACCAAAGACTCACACAACCACAACATTGACAGGACTCTTGAACACATGAAATGCACAAGTGACATGCATACAGACCTTGATTTTCTTCACTCACTCGACATACTAACTACTACAACATCAGAAGAAGTCGATGTGTATGGCATATGGTACACTGCTACATCAAGGTTGATCAGCCCTGTGGGTAGATGGCACAGCACTTGTGTTTGCCAGCATCAATGCTGAGTTGCATGTAGCTGCTGTGTCACTGCACGACCTCAAGCTTTAGTTCCACAATACACAACTACATTACAGAATGAGGGCAGTGAGTGTCAGCTGGACAACAATACATGGATATACAGCACAGTGGACAGACAAATATGAACATTATGGGGTCAGTTCATCGTGACTGTGTGAGGAGTTTGCGTGACAGACATTACCATGTTCACTTAAATGATGCACAAATACACGTGGATTGTGTATACATGCAAACATGGCTGAAAATGACCGATGATGTCGGCCAGAGCGATGTATTTTTGTTACACATGTGCACTCCTATGACGTGTGTGAAAACATATACAGACAATGGCAGCTAGGCACACTGCATGCCACAGCAGTACGTGTGTTGACAGTGCTAGAGATTACAAGTATGTCTGATTTCTAGACAATGGACACCTCTAATTGTCAGCCAACATCACTGGCCCTTCAAAAGACAACCCATGGCCAAGAAATGGACAGTCAAATAGCAAGGGATATACAAACAGTGTTCACAGGTTGAATGTTTCAATACACAACATTAGTACAGTGCGAGAGGCCTTTGTCCTTTTTGACTCCTTAACTCATTTCAGTCCATGCTGGCCACAAGACATGACAAAGAATGTTATTTCACTCTCCTTTTCTTGGACATACCATGAGTGTGAAGACTTGACTCAAAGGTCACACTCAATGATACCTTAACAGGGTGCACAAATCACTTTAGGCAAATGTGTTGGGATGTGTGATGCAATTAGCAAAGCAAAAATGCAACTGCAGAATGTGTTTACAGGCGCGGTAGCTGGCATCCACAGCAGTAACACGCATTGGCCCCAATTGAATGATGCAGGATTGCGGTCGACGCTTAGTGACCGCAGCAGTGTGGCACCTCCTATGCGAATGAGCCATCAGCAAATGGGAGCTGCCAGCGGCAGACATTTTTTAATGTTGCGGTGTGCGCGTTCTGCAACTGCAGGGCCCGGCATGGCCCCAATTGCCTTCAGGAGCCCTGAGGGTGTCACTCATGTAAATTGGGGAGGCCTCGCACATTGCAGTTCGCAGGTTGCCACATACATTGTGGAATCGGCCCTGCCTGCACGCTTGCTGGGAGTTGTAGTTGTACAGGGGTTGCATGCGTGGAGATGTTTTGGACGTACCTCTGCTGTAGAGCACGGCGTAATCTTATCTGCCGGAGGTGCACCAGGTAGAGCAGCGGAAAGGCCTGTAGAGCAGGATCCATGACGGCTCAGATAGTATGGATGTGTTCTGGGTCGACTTTTCCTTTCCGTAGTTGTGCTTCCGCCATCCGCGATGTGGTGGTTTGTACGCCGCGAGGGAAGGGCTGTTTGATACATCGTAATCTGGTTGGTGGACTGAATGTGATTTCGCACGCCGGTCTTGCTCTATGGGCTCCGTCCGCCACCCTTGCGTAACGAAAAAACGTGCGGAGCCTGAAACTTCGCGGCAGTCGGAAAATGGCCTCTGTTAGCCCATTGTAATATGGCGGTCGCAATGACCGCATCAGGAGCGGAAAAATCGACGTTTTCCGCCACCGCCACCACTGCGGATGCCATTCCGCCATCGTAATGAGCCCCTTAGTTGAAAATCCCCCCAAAAAAGGAAAAAATACAACTGTATAAAAAATAATCCACCGGCATTAGCTCCATAGACTTGAAACCATAAAAATCCTGAAAAATGAATTTAAAAAAAGAAAAGCTCCAGCAATACCCGAAAAATAAAGGAACTGTAAAATAATGATTAGTTTACTGGAAACTAATACACAGTTCCTTTAAAAAAAAAAAAGCATACTTCTACCAACGGCAACTTCCAATCAACAAAAATCTGTTGAAAAAAAAAAAAAAATTCTCCCGCACAAATATACTGTAACAAAATTTCAAAATACACATAAACATACCACTAACACCATATTCTAAACATAATTAAACATATATATCAAAATCTAACACTGAGGGGTCGATTCCGATCTCGCTCGGACAGCCCTCCCAAAGCCCTCCGTAGCCTTACCCTGCGACCGACTCATTCCCGGAGCCGGTCCGTCCAAACGAGGCAGTACGATGCGCAAATGTGTGCATTTCCCGAATGACACGTACTCTCCGATTCGAGCAACATTTCCCGTACGAGCCGGCTCCGTCAACACAGATTGGACTCGCCCGCAAGCATTACCATAGCAGTTTCCGGCCGGGCAAGTATGATGCGTACGTCCTCCGCGCCAAACAGGTCGCCACCTCCAGCACATCACAGCATCCGGAAGAGCAGTACATCAGGACTGATTCGCGCCACAAAATGAACACCGCGTACGAGACGAAGCTGCCATGTATCCGATCGCCCATGTCATCCCTGTACTGTACGCCTATGACCGAATCAACAACCGGAACCGACGAGCATGTCGCAGATGGTAAGTCAGACACCTACCACCCACCAATACGTGATGATCCCGCAAAAGCCAAAACACACATAGGGGGTGGCTACCCACACCCCAGCACAGTCCACCACAGAAGGGGTGGATGCCCATCCCCCAGCACAGTCCACCCCAGAAGGGGTGCATGCCCATCCCTCAGCACAGTCCACCCCAAAAGGGGTGGATGCACATCCCCCAGCACAGTCCACCCCAGAAAGGGTGGATGCACATCCCCTAGCACAGTCCACCCCAGAAGGGGTGGATGCCCATCCCCCAGCACAGGTGGATGTCCATCCCCCAGCACAGTCCACCCCAGAAGGGGTGGATGCCCATCCCCCAGCACAGTCCACCCCAGAACGCGTGGATGCACATCCCCCAGCACAGTCCACTCCACCTCATCCCCAGCACAGTCCACCTCAAAAGGGGTGGATGCACATCCCCCCAGCACAGTCCACCCCAGAAGGGGTGGATGCACACCCCCCAGCACAGTCCTCCCCAGAAGGGGTGGATGCCTATCCCCCACCACAGTCCACCCCAGAGGAGGTGGAGGGCAAACACTCCCCCCCTACTCCCATGCCAGGTTTGTGTATTGTGCACAAACATCTAGATTCAGTGACACATTAGGCAAATAAATGCTGTTACATCTATCACTCTAGTGAACAAAGGCCGATTGTGGGGTACAAACCCCCAGCATTGACAAGCAAATAGGGTAGATGGGGTATCACCCCCCATCAGTGTGGTGCCCAAAATATGAGCATGGGGTTCAAACCCCCTTCTTTGGCAAGCATATAGGGGACATGGGGTATAACCCCCCTTCAGTGTGGTCACCATAAGGTGATAGGGGGATCAAACACCCAGCATTGACAAGCACATAGGGGAGATGGGGTATCACCCCCCATCAGTGTGGTGCCCAAAAGATGAGCATGGGGTTCAAACCCCAAACTTAGCCAAGCACATAGGGGACATGGATTGCAACACCCCCATCAGTGTAGTGAAAAAACGGTGAGTGTGGGGTTCAGACTCCCAGCATTTGCACACTATCATGTATAAATCTCTGAGGCATAAAACCACTAACATTGTAGTGACAAAGTAGTGGTTGTTTGCCAAACCGACACATATCTGTTGAGGCAGACATAGTTGGGCCTTACAAAGACAAACATGCCATGTGGAGACAAGCATTGACATTGCAGGCTAACACTGCCACCAATGTTTATTTTGTCAATGGAAGAAGTGACCATCTAAATGCACAAACACGCATTTGCTCACATACAGACTCACATACAAAGGAAGTCCACAAGAAACTAAAGTGTAGACAAGATCATGTTCCACACTGTGGCAGCAATGGCAAATCAAGACCATGATCAATGGCCAAATTGAAGATGTTGGACTCCCAGGGACAGTAGCTAAACAAACAAAACCATACATCCAATCACTGCTCACAAAGCCAGTAGAAATACGCGGGTCAAGATGTGCCAATACAGCCAGCCAACCACACACTGCAGAACAAACACAACATGTGTGTGTGTGTAAGTGTCCCTAGGCTCCCCCCCGATGGTGGTCTAAACTCCACTGAGACATATGCGTCATGAGTATAACCCAGATGCATCTCCACCATTGTGTCACAGACTATTGGCAATTTGACATTGTGTGATGTGCAGGTCAACAACAGTCACATGTGGAACAATCTTGGTGGAAAGCCAAACAACACATCAAGAGACTGACTCACCATCCCTGGTAACCTCCAGGCCACTACACTGTGCTGACAGTATCCTGTATGATGACGCACTGTGTTGGCAAATCATGATGTGGACCATACTCTTGAGCACACTCACTCGTGTGCACTGTGTCACGTGTCTTGTCACAACACCTTCCCTTACACATACCCAAACATCACTCACAGGGCATGGCCTGTAATGTAAGGCCACAATGGAGCTAGGGGCCATGCCAAGAGGTGAGTCATCTTTGGCCAACAGAAACCCCACACAGCTTGATCACACACAATGTGCAGCAGCTAAGCCTCCATTGAATGGTGACATTGCACATGCACCCATGAAAATACTAGGGGTGGTGGTTGGATCTGTGTTTTACAAACACAAGACACATAGATAGGCATAACACATGTTTGAATATGTCACTCCACTTAGTACAGATTACATGTGCCTTATATGAAATGTAATAGACACATAGCGAAAGCCAACACTGTCCCGGAGCAATGACACACTCAAGGAGACCTACAAAGAAGACACGTTGACATCAGGTGACAGGGAAGGGAAGAATATGCTGAGTGTGAGCAGTCATACCCACATACAAGTGCCAAACACATGAAAAAAGAACAAAGATAAAAAGAACTTGCTAATGTTGGTAGAACAGATGTGAGTAGTGGAACCCTGAATATGTCTAATGTGAGTTCACACACAGCGCAGGCACTCATAGCAACCAAACCATGGCGGTCACCAGATTGACTCAATTTGTCCCATGCACCCACAGCACGGACCCTCACTGTCAAATAGGCTGTCAAATCAATGGCCAATTTTGCAAGCCCCGCTGACAGGAACATCTGCAGGGACTGCAGTCTTGGTAGAAAAATGGCTTTTGGCACCACAAATTAATGCTCACAGAACACATACCATGGGCTTAGGAAAGTGTAGTATCCTATTGTCATGTTGATATGTTCCCTTTCACCCTGCTCTTTGCTGCTCAGCCAGTGTGAGTGTTCCGTGTAGAATGTTAGTGTGAGTGGAATGCCTGGGTGCTTGTGTGGATGGTTGAATGACAGTTGAAGATGGGCTGAGCAGCAGAGAGGCTGCTCCTGGTGGGGCATGCTGTAGCTTCTTGTTACCTCTACTTATGGACTCAATAAACTACAAGAAACTCTACTCGGCTACGTCTCTTTGTCATCTGAACACGTGGGCCAGCTCACCACATTTTTGGCGACGATCTTAATGGGATTTTTCTTCAACTCAACGTGCAAAGTAAGAGGACTTAAGATAAAGCTGATGGGCAAAAGAAGCAAGAACTTTGAAACATGTTAACAAGCAACTCAAGTATAAGAAACCTGTTAAGCATGCCTGACTGCCCCACCAGTGTCCACTACACCGGACAGCCCTAGCCCAGGCGTGCTGTGTTTATATTCGTGTACTTTCATCAGCTGGTAACAAGTCATCAAGCTGCCTATGTTATCGCCTTTTCAAAGATCTACAAAGCCACAACTAAGCCTACGCTGCATCATCAAACGTATACACTGCATTGCAAAACAAGGTAATCAGTGGCTGCTTGCGGCGGGGCTAAAATATTCTGTTTGGTGAAAGGCATCCTGTTTTTCATTTGTGGTTGTGCGCTCGCTATAGACTTTATCAATGCATGGGCACTGAAAGTGTTTGACAGCTTCGTGTTTATGGAACTTACTGTTTAAATCTTCGTGTGCTACTTCGTGCCCAATGCTGAAGTCTTTGCATTTTGTTGCCTTGTACAAGGCCATTTTAATGGATTTGGTAGAATGCTAACCGCCAAGTTTAAAGGAAGCGAGTGATGTACGGAAATAGCTGTGAATTCATTTTGCCTGATTTTCGTATCCTGCCGTTTGAACGCCATCTGGGTGAGGGGAATACAATTTTAAAAAACTGTTGAAAAGTTTGTAAAGTGTTCCCTTCTACATGGCAGGTAAGAGATTACAGTTGCTCTTCATTTTAAAAATCAAAAGTTGGCTCGCGCACCTCACCTGGTCCATAGTGTGGCGCGGAGCCTCTTCAGAACTTTCATGACGTCTCCTTCATCGCCAAGTTTGTAATGCTGTCTATGGTCGTTTTGCAGCAGGAGCGCGCCGTAAGCCACTCGGCGTGCGTCTTCTGAGCGTGCCGCCATCTTTTGGTTGGAGGTTGAATTCATTCTTTGCAGTATCAGATGGTCCCAGGGAGTTGCGTTGCCAGCCACGCTCTGCTTTGGGTCAATAAAGTTATTTTGTGTTCTGAGGAGCGGGATCTTTGCAGCGTCTTGATCGTTTCTACTCCAACGAGCCGTACATGCAATATAGGACAACTACGAAGTATGGTGGTGAGTTTGAGTACTCTTTCTGTTTGTGTTTTCTTTCCTTCATGGTTTTGTTTGCAACGCACTGCAATTAAGAAAAATCACTACTACATGATTTGGTGGTGAGTTCGTGTTCTTCTGTTCATGACTCTGAACTTTGCGGACAGTACATGTGGAATTCAAGATAGTGACCTTCAGTCTTTTGTGGTCATCTTCTCTGCAGCTGTGTTCTTCGATGTTACAAGCGTCATCTGCCATTTATTTTTCTTTCTTTCAAAGGGTTTTTGGCTTTCTAGGAACGCCTGTCTCTCATCATCGCGGTGACAGGCACACCATTGACATTTTTAAATACAAGTTTTGAGGAACATGTCTCTAAAAGTTTTTACACTAATTTGTCTTCTTTTACAGGAAAAAGAGACTTGAATTTACAGTGCCTTGTGATTGCTTTATGCCAACATTGTTGTTTTAAATTTCACATGTACATGTTATCTTGGCATAAGTTCGTTGTTATTCTTTATGACATTGTATCCCTGCTTAAGGGATGGGAGTGGGTCCTAGTCCCATGTCTCAGGTACACGTTTTTTCCCCTTTCTGATGTTTTATCCCTGTCATTGGGATGTGATTTGTTCAAGTCCCATTTCTCCTCTTTACGTTTAAGGAACAATTTTTGCTTAGTCTTTGGAGCCTTAAATGTGGGGTTACTTAGGGGTTGTGTTCCTTTATTATTTTTGGTATGGGTTTTAGTCTCATTTCCTTGTGTGCGTGTGCCACACTGTACTGCATTTGTGTTTAATGATGCTTTACATGTCTTTGGGTTTTAGTCCCATGTGACACAAGTTGTTACGCCCCATGTTCTTGGGCTCATGTCATTCCTTAAAGTGGGTTTGATGCACATCCTTTCTTCTGTCTGTGTGTGTTTGGGTGTCAGTCCCAGTTACGTGTTTGAACGTCATGTTGTGCTTTTGGTGTATAAGTCGCTCTGCGCTTCACTCAGTGCTTTTGCGTCGTTCTGTTATGTCGACATATTGTGTGCGTTTGTCACACTGTGCTGCTTTCTGCTGCACAAGTTCTTGGGTGTCAGTCCCATGCAACTTTACATGTTACACTTGGGTGTTAGTCCCATGCAACATTTTGTGTTCGTTTGTCACACTGTGCTGCTTTCGTGCTGCACAAGTTCTTGGGTGCCAGTCCCAGTTACATTTGGGTGTCAGTCCCATCCAACGTTTCCTGTTTCACTTGGGTGTTAGTCCCATTCTGCATTACGTGATACGCTGCTTCAGTCATGGGTCAGTGTCCCTTACATGAGGGGTGACGTTTTTGCCAAGGTCTCCTTAGTTGAGGAGTACCTCTTTGGGTGTCGTCCATCCATTGTGTGTGTGGAGTCTTGGGGTTTGTTTTTCCCTTTACTCTTGTTACATGTCTTGCTCACTTGTTGTGTATGTGAGCTCTTATTACGCTATTTACTTTTTATTTGTTTACTATTATAGGAAGAGGATGGGTATAGTGCATGTGCATTTCTATTCTTCCATTCTTCTTTCCTTCTTCGTTCTTCCGTTTTCCCTCTCGTGATGTGTTACACCACGCATCCCTGGGTTTATGGATGGTTTACTTCATGTGTACATTATTGTTTATAGTTGTTTTCATTTTAGTTTGGGTCTTATTAATTGTCAGTGTAAAAGGGAGAGGATATGTAGTATCCTATTGTCATGTTGATATGTTCCCTTTCACCCTGCTCTTTGCTGCTCAGCCAGTGTGAGTGTTCCATGTAGAATGTTAGTGTGAGTGGAATGCCTGGGTGCTTGTGTGGATGGTTGAATGACAGTTGAAGATGGGCTGAGCAGCAGAGAGGCTGCTCCTGGTGGGGCATGCTGTAGCTTCTTGTTACCTCTACTTATGGACTCAATAAACTACAAGAAACTCTACTCGGCTGCGTCTCTTTGTCATCTGAACACGTGAGCCAGCCCACTACAGAAAGGTCACAGAGTAACACACTGCCAAGAGGTGATTTCACAACTGTTGAAGATCCGCTGTGTCAAGCTTGGTCTTGGCATGTGTCTGCCTTGTCAGAATGACACTCGGACATTGACTAAACTATCACAACACACAGAATACTTTGGTCCCATCATCCTGTGTACAGGTGTGATTCCCAAGTTGGCGACACGTACTCAGAATCCATGTATACCAAGTGGCACCTGGGACACAGATGACTTGTTCATCAGCAATGCGCTAATATGCATGTCCATTGGAGTGGTGCATACCATAGGAAACAGTAAAAATGAGTATAAATGTCAAGCACAACATATGTACTAAAGTGTACGCCAAAGATGGGAGAGGTTGTGAAAAGAATGTCACACTCCTTGTCAAAAACAATGTTGCTCGTGAGAACGAGCCATTTCAGCCTACAACAACTCCACAACACACTGTACTAGGACACATATCACATGGACCTCCGGCAGTCTATCACATCACTCCATCCTGATTTGGCTGAAATCAATGTTACAACAGCATTTGCAGTACAATAATCAGCAACATCATGTACACCCAAAAATTTAGCCAAAATAAAAAAAAATTGCTTTATTCAGCATTCAAATTTGAAAACACGAATCTTGCAAAAAAACAAGGCCAATGGCCAGTCCATGTCAATGAGTCCTTCAGGGGCTATATAGGATGAGTTCCCATACATTGCTTGCCTGCACTTACATCACTAGGGGACAAATCCCCAAGGAGGGGCATCTTCTGGGGCAGGCCAGGCACCGCAGGGATAGGATTAGGGTGCAGCAGGATGGGTAATGGGAGTATTGGGGGCAACTAGGGTATCTGTAGCAACTGCAGTGGACAAATCGGATTGAGGGGGTGCTGGAGCTACTGCAGTGGACATGTTGGACTGAGGGGGTGGGGGCTCCACTGCAGTGCCCATGTCAGATTGTGTGGGTGGGGGCTCCACTGCAGTGCCCATGTCATATTGGGGGGTGGGGGATCCACTGCAGTGAACAGGTCAGATGGGGGGGCCAGGGTCTCCACTGCAGTGTCTGGAAGTGACTGAGTGTGTGGTGTTGTGGGAGTGGAAGTGCCTGTGGTAGGGGGTGAGGGCCTAATCATCTTGGGGATGGTGTAATGGTGTGTGGGTGAACCGGGGATGGCTTCTGGTGTGTGAACTCTGGGATGGGGGGTCTTGTGTTCGGTGGAGGTAGCTTTGGGGGTGAAGTGTGGGATGGTGGTGGGGTTTTTACTTTCTTCGTCCTGGGGGATGTACGGGTGGGGCCTCAGTGTACCTACTCTTAGGGGAGGGTGTGCGTGTGGTGAGTGATCTCCTCTTTGTGCGTGGTGACCTACTCTTCCCCTTTTGAGTTGGAACTGATGTGTCAGTGGGGAAGAGGCCTAGGTAACAGGCGAAGACCCTCTGGGAAGGGGGGTTGCAGGAGAGTCAAGGGTAGGGGTTTTGGAGGGAGAGGTAGCTGAGGAATGCGCAGTGCTTGTGGATGGGTGTGTGTGTTTTTTTGCCCTCTCCCCTGTGTGTGTGATGTCAGTCCCCTGAGTGTGCGTGCGTGTCTTATTTGACTTTGTTTTGGGGGGCTGTGTGCTGCTTGTGTCTGTTGGGGTATGTGCATGTGCCTGTGTGAGTGTGCTTGGGTCAGGTAGGGTAGTGGGGACTGTGGATGGGGCAGAGGAAGGAAAGGTGAGGGACTGCTGCAGGATGGACACTGCTGCCGTCAGTGAGGAGGCCATGGACTGATTTGTCCGCTGTAGGGCAGACATGTTTGCTGAGATGCCCTCCATGTATGACACCAATTGTGTCAATAGACTGGTGTGAGCATGGAGGACACTCAGCATGGATGTCTGCCCCATATGTAACTGTTTCAGCAAGTCCACTGACTCCACACTCAGGGCAGCAGGGGTGACAGACGCAGGGGGTGCGCTGCCTGGACCAAAGGAGACATGCTCCCTAACACGGGAGTGTCCACGGACCTTTAGAATCGGAGCAGCTGGGACGGTGGAGATGGTGGTGGTGGCGGGGACAGACTCTGTGGGTGCAGCCTCCGCTCTGGTAACACCCACCACCACAAGGGAGTCATCACTTGAGCTGGATGGGTCATAAGCTGATGTTGATGTTGTTGAGCGTGCTTCAGTGTGACTCCCCTCACCCTCTGTGCCACTGGGTCCCTGATCTTCCTCCACAGTGGACCCCGTCTGGCTAGCTGCTTCTTCCTGGTCCGTGGAACTCTCTCCTCCAGTTGGTATTGATGATGCTGTGAACAAGGAGGGGAAACAGATTCACATCAGTCATCTGCATATACTTGACACTAGATTTATGTTCCCAACACATCACAGAGCAAGGCCTTGCATAATGTCAGAGCCACTATTCCTTAACTCACACATATGTAAATAGGTCATCTGTCAGTCTGCCTGTGAATCATGGTTACCAAACACATATTGGCAATGGAAACATCTGTTAGATGTATAGTATGAAATGAACAACGGCGGACCGCAATAGCTGCACCTCCCTGCTGTACTCCTCTTTTAGTTATCTGAAAGTGATAAGAGTTGGTGTGCACATGCAACTCCTGCACCTGCCATTGTTGGGTGCCAACTGCCAGGCAGAATAGGAACTGAACAAACTTGGAGTGGTGCACTCCCAAAGGGTCTTTTCAATAAATCAGGTTGCCTTGTTCCTTTACGTCAAATATTCCTTTATTTTGAATGTCATCTGACAACATGAGCTCCAGCCAACGCGTTTCGTTCATTAAGGAATGAACTTCTTCAGGGCATTGATGAATATACAATTGCTGGGGAGTAGCGGTCCTTAGTTCCCCAAAGGTTGAAATTTGTGGGATGAAGAGCGTGCGACAAGTATGCTCGTAGTGGTCGTCCCAGAACAGAGTGTGCTGCAGGTACAATTTAATGCATCATGTTGGGCCTCCTTGATAAGGGCCTGGAACCGTGATCCTCAAATGCTGCACGTCTAGGCCAGTCCTTCTTGAGTCACCAGATCGATGGCTGAGGGAGTGCAACATGCATGTCAGACATAGTACAGCTAACTGGCTCAAACTCACCCCCTACTTGCTGTTGTCTGGCCTTCAACTGCCCATCCAGGTCAGGGAAGACCACCGTGAGTATCCGGAGCATGTGGGGGGTGAGGGTCTGTCGTCCGCCCCTCTTTCGAGGACGTGACAGCTTCAGCTGGACTCTAGTAATCCTCCGGGTCCAGCCACGGAGGTCCTGCCACCTCTTCTGGCAGTGGCGGATGTGGCGTTTGAAGACCCCCACAGATCTCACAGCCCGGACGATGGTCAACCAAATCTCCTGCTTCTGATGGGCGTCGACCTGTAAGGATGACATAGTGACACACCATTACTACACATGCAACATGTTTGTATATCACACATGTGAACATATAGGTCATTGATAGTAGGGCAGAAGATGCATTAAGGTTTTTAAAGTATCAACAGGGGCAGTTGTCCTGTGTGTAAGCCTGCCCTCACAACATGAGTACAGTGCATGAGATGAGATAGCACAGAATACACTTTTACTTCACTGTCCCTGTCCAGTACATGATTCAACACCCTGTGAGAATTACAATGACTCTGTGTGCATGCATGTCCTTGGTGATCAGAATGCTAGTAGTGCCTGTTAGGAAACATGGTGTACTGAGAAGTCAGTGCAATCAACACTCACCTGCTCCCCTGGTTTCCCATACAGCTTGCTGTACTGTGGAAGGAGGCTGTCCAGCAGGGCCTGGTTCTCCTCCTCTGTGAAGGCTGGTGCCCTCTCCACAGTACGTGCCATTGCAGACTCCAGAGGATGCAGAGACAGCAGCAGTGGTAGGTTGTGATGTAGGCAAGTGGCATGTAGTGCAGGCAAGTGAAGTCTCTTGGGAACAGACAGCCTTATATCTGTGCTGCAGAGGCGGATTCTGTTCCATAGGTCCAAAGAGATAGGTCAGAGACTTTCGCATTATCTGAATTTGTCCAATCCATCACATTGCACGCCTCGGACACGCCTACCGCGTCCTTCAAATTTTACTACATCATGACACTATAGATTTGGATACATTGTTGTTGTTGCCCAACCGATTTTGTGTGCACGCGATTTGTACACCCTGCTAAACCGCGTCTGTCCCCATGATGACCAATAGCCAATGTGTGCGTCCGATTCGGCCCAGCAGTGTACGCCGCGTCTTTTGAATAGTCACTTGCGTCTGTCCCCATGATGAGCAATAGCCAATGTATGCGTTCGGCTCAGCCTAGCAGTGTACACCGCGTCTTTTGAATAGTCACCCGCGTCTGTCCCACAGAAGGCCAATATCCAATGTGTGCGTCCAGCTCGGTTTAGCAGTGTACGCCGCATCTTTTGAATAGTCACCCGCGTCTGTCCCCATGACGGGCAATAGCCAATGTATGCATCCGGTTCTGCCTAGCAGTGTACGCTGCATCTTGTGAATAGTCACCAGCGTCTGTCCCACAGAAGGCCAATATCCAATGTGTGCGTCTGGCTCGGTCTAGCAGTGTACGCTGCGTCTTTTGAATAGTCACCCGCGTCTGTCACCATTACGGTTTAACAGCCAAAGGGTGCCATCCACTCTATTTTGGCTGAACCTCAGGTGCTCTACACCAATCAATAAGCCTGTCACACAGTATAGGAAACCACATTTCCTGCTTCATTACATGTGTGGGTACATAGCTTCACATTTCTGATTGGACAGAGCTCCTTGTAGCACACACTTCCATGATGAGCCATGTTTCATGGGGATATAATCCATTGTGTGTGATGCACATCACAACTGTGAGTGTCAAGTTTGCAGAACACCACCCTAGGCATGGACACAGTTCCAGGGGCCCATTGTGTGATCACATGTTACATACACCCTGGATTACAGCTGTAATGGACTGTGTGTTACAAGGTTTTCCTGAGCTACTATTGTGGGGTTAATCCAGGTAATTTGCGTATTGTGCTATGCACATAATTCTTGTTGTATGTTGTAGATGTAAATCGTTTCACACATCCATCTGTATTTGGCATGTGAGTTTCTGTTGTGTCTGTGTGGGATGTATGATCCGACATCGCAAACGGTTACAACGCGTGCTTTTAACACGCAGTTTCTACATCGCAATTACTATTACATCGCGTGTTTTTTCACCGCATGCCGTTTCAACTCCAATGTGTTTCCCCCTATGGAACAAAGCATTACCCCTAATACATATACATCGCGTTACCATTACAACGCTTATTTTTCTCTCTTTTGCCTCTATAACTCCCTGGGACGAGGCTGCAGGGAAACCAGGGGTTTTTGTGTGGCCATCCGTCCCACCCCGCCCCCCCCCCACCCCGATAATTTGTTATTGCTGCGCATATGTGACAATTAGTCTGAGTGCTCTGCAAAGAGGCCAAACATTGAATGGGCATGACATCTGAACCCAGTTATGAACATGAAGCAGGTATTGTCAGCAACTTACATTGCTTTTACATCAACCTTAGATGATAGACTCCACTGCACACCTGCTGTGACTGCCATGTTATGCAGACACAAAGCATCGCGATCATTAGCTCGATTTTTTTTTCCTGGGCAAGCGTGTAAAAGAGGCAACAACCGCGGGGATAAAGGCTCAAACGAAACAAACACAAATGGACACCCTTGTTGTAACCCTAGCAATTAAAGCATAAATAGTGGCCTGACATTTTATATAGCACATAAACAACAGTTCCCTTACCTTGCCGTAGCTTTCCGTTCCACCTGCTGTCTGTTCCAGAATGACGTCAGGTCCGTTTGCGTGTCAGCGTCAACCCCAAACTGTAAAAAGTAAAAAGGGACAAGCGTTATGTGCACTAGGTTTTTCTTAAACAATGCAATCAACACATTATCCATGTAAGATCGACTTTACCACCACTATATGTATCTAATAGGCAGTAACCAAACTACGAACTAGGAAAGGTAACGGTGTTAGCCTAAACGGATACCGAGGCTCCAGACCAGGGAGAGGTTCCCTTAGAGAGACAGCAGAATTTATAGAGAGGCACAATCGGTATCATTGTTGAGGACGACTTCCGAGACCGACTTACTAGCGCTGGAGAGAAATGGGTAGAAATGAAAGGAGCCCATGTAGAGGAGATATATCACACAAATAAAGTGAAGCTTGCAACAGAAGACCTGGGAAGATGACAAACAGAGACCGATGAAAAGGGAATCACTTAAAAACAAAGAATTGGCTATAACCCTAACGTGGGTTTTGGGGCAGTAAAGAGTCACAAGCATCAAGTTATTTTAGACACATGCAGTGGGCAATATCTAGGTTTATGAATTAACACAAAATTTGAGCAGTCCCAGAAAATATGGGGCAGATCAGACTTACATTATCTGGGTCTGAGCAGGGACATATTGCACAGGTTTGTATAGGCATGCATACCCTCTATCTGCCAAGGCACACACTGCACATGTCAGTATAGGCATGCATACCCCCCACCCCCAGTCTGCCAAGGCACACGCTGCACAGGTCAGTATAGCCATGCATACCTCCCCGTCTGCCAAGGCACCCACTGCACAGGTTAGTATAGCAATGCATACCCTCTGTCTGCCAAGGAACCTGCTGCACAGGTGAGTATAGTCATACATACCCTCTGTCTGCCAAGGAACCTGCTGCACAGGTCAGTATAGTCATGCATACCCTCTGTCTGCCAAGGCGCACACTGCACAGGTCGGTATAGGCATGCATATCCTCTGTCTGCCAAGGCACCCACTGCACAGGTCAGGATAGGCATGCATGCTCTGTCTGCCAAGGCACAGACTGCACAGGCCAGTATAGCCGTGCATACCTCCCCATCTGCCAAGGCACTTTTACCTCGTGTGAAAACACACAGTACACACAATATTGGAAGGCATGCATGCTCTGTCTGCCAAGGCACAGACTGCACAGGTCCCACCCCGCCCCCCACCCCCGATAATTTGTTATTGCCGCGCATATGTGACAATTAGTCTGAGTGCTCTGCAAAGAGGCCAAACATTGAATGGGCATGACATCTGAACCCAGTTATGAACATGAAGCAGGTATTGTCAGCAACTTACATTGCTTTTACATCAACCTTAGATGATAGACTCCACTGCACACCTGCTGTGACTGCCATGTTATGCAGACACAAAGCATCCCGATCATTAGCTCGATTTTTTTTTTGCTGGGCAAGCATGTAAAAGAGGCAACAACCGCGGGGATAAAGGCTCAAACGAAACAAACACAAATGGACACCCTTGTTGTAACCCTAGCAATTAAAGCATAAATAGTGGCCTGACATTTTATATAGCACATAAACAACAGTTCCCTTACCTTGCCGTAGCTTTCCGTTCCACCTGCTGTCTGTTCCGGAATGACGTCAGGTCCGTTTGCGTGTCAGCGTCAACCCCAAACTGTAAAAAGTAAAAACCTGTGACTACTTACCGATTGATAAGAATCTGTATTAGCGTTGTAATAGCATGCGATGTGCCAAACCCTGCGATGTAAGAGCATGCGTTGTAGAGCCATACTATGTAAACGTTCCCGCGAAGTAAAATTTGCGTTGTAATGCCACCGCGATGTGAGCCCATCGTTGTAATGGGTGTTCGCCGTGTGTCACTA